>CANUEP010120560.1:0-71977 GCA_947857235.1 Jatropha podagrica | reverse complement strand
TTTAGGTGACCAAATAACAAACAAGAATGCAGAAACTAAAAATGCAGAAAAGCAGTAAAAGAATCGCAAGGAGCGTAAGGGAGAAAGGGAATGTCCGTCAACACAGACTGTCCCTTGAAAACGGAGCCCGGGGGCCTTTTTTATAGGTGAAAATGGACCCGAGGGCGGGCGCGACCGCCGCGGAAGGCGGGCGCGACCGCCGTGGACGGCGGGCGTGTCCCGTTCTCTCTCTCTTTTTCACTTCCGGAGGGTTTTTCGGGAGTTTCGGACCTCCAAAAAATATTCCGGGACCAGTTCTGCGATCCTCGTAATTTTCCGGACGTTTCAAGTACCATATTTGTATATTTCTGATGAACTTCCAAAATGGCCTTTGGTCCGGCCGGGCTGTTTGCAGTCCGGGAAAATAGGCTTTTGAGCCTGAAAAATTTGGGTGTTCACAGTTATCATAAGAGTTAGAATATGGATAATTCTTCGTTCCTTGATTCATCACATAGTTGACTTGCTCTAAAGTTTGAGGATCCAGAGTATCCAACATGCACTCCCCAATTGCATGTTGCCCATTACACCTCTCACATGCTTGCACAATAGCATTAATAGAGTTAGTAGTCAACAAAACCAACTTCCTTCCCATATTGTCCACCTTGACATTGAGCACAGTTATGGCATCAATTTTACAGACTCAGTCTTCTTCCTTTTAGAGGCGTTTCGGTAATGGCTATTGCTTTCCATCCCCTCTATCAACTCATATGCCTCATTGATCCCCTTCTTTTCAAAAGATCCACCAGCGGCTACATCTACAGTAATTTTTACGTTATGAGATAATGCAATATAGAAGTTTATACTTGTAAACACTTAGGTAAGGCATGATGTAGGCACTTCCTCAATAGGTCTTTGAATCTCTCCTAAACTTCATAGAAACTCTATTAATCATGGTGGGCAAAAGTTATTAACTTATTACGAAACTTTGTGGTCTTTAAAGATGGAAATAATTTGGCAAAAAATTTTTGGGCTAGTTCTTCCCATGTATTGAAGCTTCCTATAGGGAATGATTGCAACAAAGAATGCACTTTATCCCTAAGAGTGAAAGGGAATAGTCCCAACCTTATAGCATCCTTAGAAACTCTATTTTCCTTCAATGTATCACAAATCTCCAAGAATTCATGATATGGGCATTAGGATCCTCACTAGATAAACCTCCATAGTGAATTAAGGTGGAAAGCATTTGAATAATTGCAATTTTGATATTAAAATTGTTAGCTTCCACCCTAGGCCTGGTGATACTTGAAGTGGTCTCATTGAGAGAAGGAGTTATATAATCTCGCAAGGTGCGAATAGGAGGTTGAGGCCTTTGATTATTTTGTTCAAGCTGATTAAGTAATAGTTGTCACTCCTTTTCCTCTAATAAATCATTTAGGCCATCTTCTATTTGATCCACGTTTTATTTGTTCACGTTCTCGATTTTGTCTCACAACGTTAGTCCTTCAAAATTTTCTTTCAATTTCTTAGTCAAAAACTAAGGGTTTAATGCTATGAGATCTTCTTTGCATAAAACACTTAAAACTTCTTTGAAAAGAGAAGTTACAATAATAGAAAAAAATGTCTAAATTAACAATAGGGTAAAGAGTATTGATATTGGTGACATCAATCCCTAGCAACGGTGCCAAAAACTTGACAGTGTTTTTTCACAAGTGCACAAAATCACGAACAAATAACAAAGAGTGGGTAGAGTATCGTCCCACAAAAATTGTGTACCAAGTACCAAAATTATGTTAACCTACTATTATTTAACAGCAATAATGAGAGTGTATTTGAAAATAAAAGAATTAAAGAAAAACAAAGAGAATGGATCAAGCAATAAGTTATTAGAAAGAAATCAAGGTTTAAAAGATACTAGGGATTTTAACTTCATTTAATTTTATTCAGTTTATCCTATTAGTTTGATAATCAATTTTAATTATCCAAGAAGGAGAAATAACCTAAACTCGCTAATAAGCTCTCTTAATCTTTTACTAGCTATTTTAACCCAATTCAATTACCCATCCCTCAATGACGCAACTAAACATATATTAAATCATTATGTTTTATGATTATTCAGGAATTCACAAATTAAATCCTTGAATTTTATGAAAACCTCCCACGAGTCAAACTATTTAGCTCTCGCATCAAGTTGTTATTCTTACGAAATTTATTACCTTGTTCATATCAAAAATCCTTCTCTCAATCTAGGGGAGAAACTCTGCTTGGAAGTATTAAGATCTATAATAAACTTTACTTGAATAAAGAATATCAAATCTAATATTATAAACTGGAGTTGAATTTAAGCTACATCATATCCCTAGTAAAGAGATTTAGTTCGGCATAGTAAATAAATCAAACTCAATCATATTTGTAAATGATCCCATAAAGAATAATAAACAAAAGAGATTTTAAAAATAAAAACTAGTCAACGATTGGCTTGAGCGACTTCCTTGAATCTTCACACCAACTTGAGTACTTGAAGTCTTAAAAAGAGAGAAAACTATGTAGAGAACAAGAGAATCAGAGATTAAAAGATACAAAAAAAAAGTCTAACCTAGCTATTCTTCTCTTTAAATAGACTTGTTGGGGAATCTCCAAATTTGATTAGGAAAAAGAATCTTTAATGAGGAAGAAGTCATTTTATGAGGACAATGTTTAGAATTTGTATTTCTTCCAATTTAGGATTCTTCCAGCGGCTTGATAGGGCTTAAACTTGATTTGCACCTCAGAAAAACATCTCATGCGGACCCATGCAAGCTGCACAGGCTAGAGTCATCATTTTTTGCCCAATATGAAGTCAACCAATCAGCACGATCATGCTAGGTAGCACAATCTGGGCGTGCTAGGCTCTGAGTCTCTAGTGTGAAGCCAGCATGAGTCGTGCTTAAGTGAGTACACCTTGAGATGGACACTTATCTATAGCACGGGGGTGTTTTTTGGCATGGCTTGGGCATGCCAGATTCTGAGTCTCTAAATTGTTTTCCTTCGAGTTTAGCACAAGGGTGCTATACTGCACGCCTAGGGTGTGCCAGACTTTGAGAGTTTTATTTATTTTCTACATTTTCAGCTGATTTCCAATCAAAATTCTATAAAATTACTTAAGATCAAGTGAAATGTGATTCAAGGAAGGTTAAAACAAAAACATAAATAAAACTAACTAAAAACTAATTAAAGTAATAAAAAAATACCAAATATCCTAACAAAAATTATATTAAAAATACTATAAAAATAACACCTATCAGTAATGAATCGATGTAGTCCTTTTAACTCTTTTGTTCTTGACAAAAGAGCTTTCCACAAAGCAACAAATTTTGGAAGCAATGTTATCATTCTCATTTTGTGCATGCATAAATATTTCAAATATGTTAATGTGACAATACTTTTGACTTATCTGCATGTTTGAATTTAGATAATTTACTTGTTTAAGAATAAAGAATACATGATTTGTGTTTTTTCTTCTACCAAGATTCCCCTTTATTGAAATTTTTTGCCCCTGTCTTAGGCAAATTTCAATTTAAGAATAAACTTCACACCCTGTCTTGGGCAAATTTTATTTTCAAGATGAATTTTGCACCTTGTCTTGAGCAAATTTCAGTTTAAGAATAAACTTTGTGCCCTGTCTTGGGTAAATTTCACTTATTTTCATAACAAACCTTGCACCCTGTCTTGGGTAAATTCCACTTGTTTTCAAAAAAGATTTTGCACCCTATTTTGGGCAAATTTCATTTATTTTTAAAATAAACTTTGCGCCCTGTCTAAGGCAAATATCATTTGTTTCAAAAATAAATTTTGCACACTGTCTTAGGTAGATTTCATTAGTTAACAATCATTTCACTCTGTCTTGTGGCACCTTTCGCCCTGTTTTACGGCACCTTTCGCCCTATCTTATGGAACCCTGTAACTTATTTTGTGGTAAATCGCCTCTATCATGAGGATAAAGCACCAAGTTTTGTGGCAAAAATTTCTTGTCTTGGGATAGTTGCAAACCTTTATAAATTCCATAAATTATTTTACTAGAAGGGCACATGAATATGAATTTACTAGAAAGGCATTTGAATTGTGAGTTTTGCTATAATGACACTGCAATCATGAGCTTTTTCTAGAATAACATTTGAATCTTGTTTTGCAAAAAAAAAAAAGCATTTGAATTGTGAATCATGAATCGTGTTTTTTGCTAGAGCAACATTTAAATGGTGTCTTTTGCTAGAATGGTACTTGAAATTGCATTTTGTCAGAATGACACTTGAATCGTGAATTTCACCAGAAAGGCATTTTAATCTTGTTTTTGCCAAAAAAAAGCATTTGAATATTGTTTTGTCAGAAAGACACATGATATTTTCTTTTTACTAGAAAGGTAACCAGAATTATGAATTTTTGCTAGAATGGCATGTGATATTTCGTCTTGCCCAAAAGGCAATTCGAATCATGAATTTTTCTTTGCCAAAAAGGTATCCAAAGTTTGAATTGTTGTCCAAAAGGCATGCACTTTTGAGCTAGAAAGGCTCTTGAATATGAATTTGCCCGTAGTGGCATTGAAAATTTTTTATCGTGTTTCTTATTTTAACACTTCATAAATACTGTCCAAATGGGAGCAAATTCTTCACGCTCGATCAAACCCTTACGCCCGGTGATGAAAGCCCTTCGATTATCTAATTGATTTAATGTTGGTAATTCTCCGGATTACTCGATTTATAATCTTTCATATTTGGACAATATTTTAATTGAATTTTGAATTGGCTAAGAGTATATTTAGAGCCTAAAAATAATTAGAAAAGCCCAACAATTATTAGTGATAGCCTAAAAAGATAAAATCCAAAAATAATTAGCAATTACCCTAAGGTAATTAGTACTTATTTAGAGGATAAAAAATAAGGATAAGGATTGATGAGAGAAGAAGAGTCCAAGGGGATTGAAAAAGGAGAAAAAAGTAAAACCTAGTGTGAGCAATAAAAAGAGGAGAAGAAAAAAACTTAGGGGTGAGGAATGTAAAAAAGAGAGGTAGAAATATAGAAAAGAAAAAATGCAGTGAAGGAAAGAAAAAGATAGCAAAAAGGAAGAAAACGCAAGAATCAATTCGAAAATCGATTAAAAGGTATGAATTAATCACAAACTGAGAGCATCAAATAATATTATCACTTATATTTATGATTTATATTTATTCATTTATAAGAATAAGAGAGAGCACCTAATAAATATTTAGACTTTGTGTTCTCAAACTCAAAATTCCAATCCAAACCAAAGGCATTTAACTTTCTTAGGTAGTTTTGATAGAGTTCATTGATATGTTTATATATTTTTTTTTAATCTAATTCTTATGGAAAAAATTGTTTAAACATGATTTTTATTTCAAAAACAAACCAGAGATGTTTCAAATTAATTTGGTATTAGTATGAGTGAAGAATTTGAGTTTTGTGGCTTAATTGAATGGTTTTTTTCCTTAGAAATAGTTGAAACTCGTTTTGTTTATATCAAATATATATTGGTATATAAGAGGCTTATGCACATGTTGTTAAGCCTTACATACCAACAACGATTCTTTATGTATGAGCAACAGTTCTTTATGCACCAATTGCTTATCTTTTTATCAGATACACATTGGATAATATGTTTACCCAACTGTTGTTAAGCCTTACATACCAGTAGTAAGTCATTACACACCAGTTGATCAGAGGCAATATACCAATTGATAGTTTTGATTGTCTTTATTGTTTAATATTTATATTATTCATATTGTTACATTTTTTTGTCTTAATTCTGACCTTCTAAATATTTTTTTTTTGTTAATAATTTATATAATTTTATTTGATTTTAAATGATTTTCTTAGTTGATTTATGATAACTTTAATTTAACTTCTATTAAAAATTTACTTGCATCATAATTTAAATTATTATTGCTTCTGTGTTATTTTTGTAATAATATTAATTAACTGAGACTTTATTATTTATTTGATTATTGTATATATTTATTGGATGAATGGTCAAGGGTGTATGCTATACCTATTAGATAAGTGGTTAGGACTGTTTGATTAAATTATTTATTTATCTACTCATTTTTTACCTACCTCAGGTGACAAGATTTGGACTTTAATCAAGGGAAGTCACACCTAGAACATTTCAGTCACTGTGGTAGTTGTGAGTTTCTGACAATTCACGTCGTTTTGGATGAGCTCAGGTTACAAGGTAGGCTCAAATCGATTCCTCTCTTCTACCTCTTTCATTTTGCTATTTCTGTGTTGAATTTGGTGGTCGGAACCAGAAAAGCATAAAAAACAATGATCAACAAACCTTTTTAGTCAATTTATGATCAAATAGATCACACCCATATTAAATTGATCACATATTCGTGATCCTCTCATCATAAAGAACAAATTGATGTATAGATTATCAATTTTAGGTGTAGTTGGATTTTACAAGCACCGTGCATGGTGGATGGCGCGACGCACTAACACCAGCCAGTGATGCTTCGAAAAAGTTCTTGTATAGAATTTTCTCCTATTTCCATTCATTCCAAATATGCAATTCAAATTTTAATTAGTTAGTCGATTGACAGTGAATTTCAAGTGTCTAATAGTATAGTCGATAGTTTCTAACAATCATACTAATATTAACTGAAAATTATATGAATCAAATGGCTAGTTAGAGCAAGATTAATAGGAATTTTTGTTTTACATATATATTAAATCTCAAATTTGGTTATTTTTTTAAATGTGAATTATGAACCTAACAATAAGTACTTTGCCGACTGTTGGTTGTAATATAAATTAATTATTAATTTTCGAATGTATTGATTTGTAATAAAAAGTATTAATGGTTAAAGTTAAGTGCCTAATTGCATAAAATGAATTATAATGCCAACTTAATAGAAGGGATGAAGTTATTTATATTTTTTTACTGTGTTTATTGGATATTTATATTGAAAAGTAATTAGGAGGTACCTGCGGTATAGTTGATTTGAGTTAGGAAGCAAATTGATATTAGATAAGGTTATGGTGGATGAGATATTATAACTAATTTAGTCCAATGGATGGGCAATGTGCTTCTACATGTTGAGTTCAGCAAATTTAATAGGTAGTGTCACGACCCGAAACCATGGGCTGGACTGGCACTAGGACCTAGGTAAGCTTAAGACCTCTGAGGCCCATTGTGAGCTTGAATTGTAAGATCCACACGTCTGCTTTCTATAAAATCCAAAATGCACATTCGAAGCATATCCTCCAACGTCTGGATAATTCTTTTTGATTGTCAATCAGTTTGTGGATGAAAAGTCATGCTGAAATCAAGTCTAGTTTCTAAAGCTTTCTGCAATGACTGCTAGAAGCTGGAACTGAACTGTGTTCCTTTATAAAAAATGATGGAAACTGAAATCCCATGAAGACAAACTATCTCTTTGATGTACCGTCTCGCCAACTTGTCATCATTATAGGAGGTTCTTATAGGCAGAAAAAGGCGGACTCAGTGAGTCAATCCACTATTACCCAGATTGAATCATAACCTCCAAGTGTTTTTGGTAATCCTACCACAAAATCCATGGTGATTCTTTCCCACTTCCATTCTAGTATCAGCAGTCATTGTAGCAATCTATAAGGTCTGTGATGACTTGCTTTTACCCGTTGACAAGACATTTGGATACAAATTCTTCAACATCTTTCTTCATTCCTGCCCACCAATAATAATCTTTCAAATTCCAATACATTTTAGCAGTTCCAAGATGCACACTATAAGCAGCATAGTGGGCTTCATCTAGAATTTCCTTCCTAAGGCCGTCAACATCTAGCACACAAAAACGAGTACCATTTCTAAGTACCCCATCATCATCGATCACAAAATTTTCTAACCCACCAGTAGTCACTTCTTATATAATTCTCTAAAATTGTGAGTCTCTACTTTGTACGACTTTGATCCTTTCAGACAACATGGGTCTCATCGTGAAATGAGTTATTAAAGCACCTGAAGTAGGGCTTTCCAATACAAGATTCCCATCGAGCATCTTATTGAGTTCCCAAACTAACGATCTCCTATCTATTGCAATATGATTTAAGCTTTTGACAGACTTCCGACTTAGAGCATCTGCCACTACATTAGCTTTTCCAACATGATACTGAATGGTACAGTCATAATCCTTGAGAAATTTCATCTAGTGTCTTTGTCTCAAATTTAGATATCTCTGTTCAAAAATATATTTCAAACTTTTATGATCAGTATAGATCTCACATGATACACCATATAAATAATGTCTCCATATCTTCAATGCAAAGATGATGGTTGCCATTTCCAAGTCTTGAGTGGGATAGTTCTGCTCATGCTTCTTCAACTATCTAGAAGCATATGCAATGACTCGACCATGGTGCATCAAGACACAACCTAATCCCACTCTGGATGCATCATAAAATACAGTATATCCTATAGAACCTGAGTAAGGCTAGCACCGTAGTGGTGGTCAAACACTCTTTAAGTTTCTAAAAACTTGCTTCATAAGCATTGGACCTAATGAATTTGGCATTTTTCTAGGTTAGTTTTGTTAATGGCGCTGCTATTATATAAAAGTCTTGTACAAAGTGACAATAATAGCTAACTAAACTCAAAAAATTGCGAAATTCTGTTACTGTGATCGGTCTAGGCCAATCAATAATTGCCTCAATTTTATTATGATCAACTTTAATTTCATCCTTAGACACCACATGACCTAAGAAATTCACACTTTCCAACCAGAATTCACATTTAGAAAATTTGGCATATAACTGATGCTCCCTCAAAGTTTACAGCACAATTCTCAAATGATACATATGTTTTGCTTCAGTCCTAGAATAAATCAGAATGTTGTCAATAAACATGATCACAAACTAATCCAAGCAAGGCTTGAACACACGATTCATCAAATCCATAAAAGCTGCTGGAGCATTGGTGAGTTCGAAAGACATGATCAAGAATTCATAGTGTCCATATATGTTCTGAAAGCAGTTTTAGGAATGTCCTGCTCTCAAATCTTCAATTTATGATAACCATATCTTAGGTCAATCTTTGAGAAACAAGTAGCTCCATGCAATTGATCAAAAAGATCTTCAATCCTAGGAAGTGGATACTTATTCTTCACTATTACCTTATTTAACTGCCTATAATCAATACATAGGCAAAGTGAACTATCTTTCTTCTTCACGAACAGGACCGAAGCACCCCAAGGTAAAGTGCTTGGTCTAATAAAACTTTTATCTAGCAATTCTTGCAGCTGCTCTTTGAGCTCTTTCAATTCTGCAAGTGCCATCCTATAAGGTGGCATGGATATCGGCTCTATGCCAAGAACTAAATCAATGCAAAATTCAATTTCTCAGTCTGGAGGAAGACCGGGTAATTTCTCTAGAAACACATCCAAGAATTCATTCACAATCGGCACATCTTCTACTTTGCGAGTTTTTACTGTAGTATCTTTTACTAGTGCTAGATACCTTTGATAACCCTTTTTCAACATCTTTCTAGCACTTAAGGCAGAAATTAAATTATAAGGAGCTATGTTTTTGTGCATCCTATAGACTAATTTCGCACCATCTGGCAGATTTAAAGCAACTTCCTTCATTTTACAGTGAACCTCTACACCGTATCTCGATAACCAATCCATTCCCAAAATAATATCAAAGTCAATCACATCCAAAATGATTAAATTTGTAGGTAGATCTCTATCCTCAATAACTATAGGGCAGCTTGAGACAACTGCGTTAGTGTAAACAGGTTAGCTTAACAGTGTTGACACTAACAAAGGAGAATCTAACTTATCGAGCATTCTATCTATCTTAGCAACAAATCTAGGAGATATAAATGAATGTGTGGCACCAGGGTCAAACAATACTCGTGCCTCAAATGAATAAATAGTAAGAATACTTGTCACAACGACGTTGGATGTTGGAGCATCTCCCTGAGTCAAGTGAAAGAGTCGTGGTTTTCCTCCTACAGATTGTTGTGGCACTTGCCCTGAACTCTTACCTCTACCTCTACCGAAAGAACCACGACTTGGCTAGCTTGTGGATCTGGAGCCTGTTGCAGATGGCATGGTAGGAGGTTTAGACACACTACTCATGGAAAAATAAGAAGGCATGGGTCAATTGCATAGTGCCAGTCTGATGGCATCTGAAGCAAGTATTAGCGTCAAAGTTATACCCTCCATTATGAACTTTACCACATCTGTGACATACTGCCTCGCTAGATCTACTGAAGCTAGAACGAATCCACCACTAACACTACTTGTAGACACACTCATTTTCTGCCCAAATTTCTTCTTATCCTTCTTCTTACCAAGACATCCTCTTCCACAGAACTGTGAGCCTAATGACTGCACGCCCATATTAAAAGATCCACCCTTTGTTGGTACATTAGGGTTTCCAAATGAAGTTGCATTCCTATTACCTCTTCTGCCTGAAATTGCCCCCTCAAAAATAAACCTAATTTCCATTTGCCCGATAGCATCAATTACGAAACTAACATCTTGCTCCTCTTACTGAAATAAGGCAGCATACATCATATTCAATCCATTGATAAATCTATAAATCTTAGTGCCCTCATCTATGGATCTCGGTGCATATCTACTCAATTTAATAAACTTAGTGGCATACTCGTCGATAGTCATGTCACCCTGAACCAAAGACTCAAATTCTCTCATTTTAGCCCTCCTGGTACCCTCTGGTATAAATTGATTCATGAAAAGATCAGTAAATTGCTGCCAATTTACCATGGTAACAGAAGGCTGAATGTAGCCTCTAAACCATATGTCAGTTATCCCTTCCATCCTACAGCTTGCAAAAGTAATCGACCTTTCATTGTCGTAGGCCAACTCCAAACAAAATTCTCTTATTCTGGCAAAAAATGAATGAGCATCGTGGCTTCTATGAATTTAGGTGGCTTGTACCGAATAAACCTATCGTAGAGATTATCATTAGCTGCTCTCAGAATAACTGGAGGTGGAGCCGGCTGAACTGGCTGTGCAACCGGATTGGGGTATGAGAGGAGGTATCGGCTGTTATTGTACCTGTGGTGCATGAGCCTAGAAGAACTGTTGTTACTGTATCAACAAATTATTCATTGCAGTGATTGTTTGCTAAGTCCAATCACTACGATGTTCATTTCTAAACGATTTACACCAACATTTTCCTCGTTTTGATTTCCCTATATCACATCCTCTTGATCATCTAAATTCCTAGCAAGTCTACCCCGTCGATGTCTAGCCCGGACTAGATGCCCAAAAGAAGCCTCATCTGGAGCATCTTGCTCCATATCATCAAGTGCTCTTCGCCTAGTATTCACCATACTGAAATTTTCAAAGTATAAAATAAATCATCAAAAACATAACAAGTTCTATCCTATAATTATAATCGAATTCTATCCCCCAGTGTAGTGCTAATTAATAAGACTCTAAAGATGGTTACGTTGGAATTTAAGACGCAAAGAAAACTATATCAAGACATGAAAGAAACAACTCTATAGTAATATCTAGAAATATAAAACTAACACTCTAATACCAACTTTGTCACGATCCGAAACCATGGGCCGGACCGGCACTAAGACCTAGGTAAAGCTTAAGGCTGTCGAGGTCCGCAGTAAGCCTGAATTGTAAGATCCAAACGAGTCTATCTGTTCTCCATTAATAGTGAGCCCATATTAATGTTACCTATATAAGTCCAATAACCACATAACCTCAGCTAATAATAAAGCTCTCAATTAATCATCATAAACCTAGGCCCGATAAAAAATACATATCAATCATATCATGGCTACTGGTCATACAAGTACCCAATATAATTAAAAATCATAACTTACATAACAGATCATCATAAAAGATGCCATTCAAAATACCCACAACCTATAACTGCAGAGTCCAAAAATATCCAGAAACAGAGAATCACTTAAAGTATCAATACATTATTTAAATAACTGCATAAATTCAAAAATGTACTTTTGTAGCGTTGCGAAGAAGATTACAGAGCTTTAACCGTCCTGGAGAGAATCTCCTACTTCCTGAAAGGTTGAGTAAGAGGGGTTTGAGTTTTGCAACTTAAAGAATGATAATACATAATATATAACCCAAGCAGTCAAGCACAGTGACCCTAGACTCTTCTAATTGAGCATTATCAGTCACGCAATGTCAATCATAGCATCCATAAAATAATAGCATCTATAATGCACATAAAATGGTCGTTAGTCAGTGAAATCATCTTAACAGGACCATGCTCTACCTAAACATGCTCTAATATCCATCGTATCATATCATATAATTTCATGATTTTGTAACTTGTGCACCCAGGGAGCCCACCCCCGTATGGGCAAAATCATAATCAAAGAGAAATATTTTTCATAAAATAATTTTCTTTATAAAAATATTTTTCCTTGACACGTGTCATAATCCAAAGTGCACAAGGGGAGGAAGGGGGTACCACTCCCACCGCTTATGGCCCATTGACAGTTTCTCACCATGCTAGTGCTCTCAACCCCAGGTGATTCACGTCGTCCCAACTCTCAGATAATAAATAAATGCAAGATTTAAAATAATTATGCATTCATGAATTTGGCATGCATGATACATTATTACTTACATTGCTAGTAGGATATCCAAATCCTAGTTCTGATTCTAATTCGGAGGAATAGTGGATGAGCTCAGATAATTTAATAATTTAACAACATAGAAAAGAATTCATCAGACAATTAACCAAATAAATGGAGAATTAATCTAATTAATTGTTTCCTAACCTAATTGTTAGAACTAATATCAATTAATATATTTAACTTTAAATATAGACTCTGCACTATCCACTTGCTAATATCAATTAATATAACTTCGTATTATAATCTTCAAAATAATCTAATTTTACCACCATTTAAATTCACGTACTATTTTAACTTTAAATATTATCCTTCCACCAATAATTTTTCTTTCACTTAAATTAATTACAGTCACCATATACACATAAGCTGTATAAATTTATTTACCTTACTCTATCCTTAACATTCACAAAAATATATATTCCTATATTTGAAAACTTAATTTCTTAATTCTAATAACTTTAAAAAAATTATATTAACACCATCAAACTATAATTTTCTTAATAATGTATTTCCTTCATATTAAATGTCTAATTTTAATCCTTTAATTCAAATAAAATACACCAACAACTTCACTGTTAATCCACAACATATATTCCATCAATTCTACTAAAAATTCACTTTATAATTACCTTATAAAAATTACTATCAAATTACTAAATTAAATTTGTTTAATAACCGAAACTGCTTTTTAATCAAAATCTTTCTATCTAAATTAATATTCACTCCTATAATTTAATTAACTAATGATCATATAATCTTCTAGCCCCAACTTAGTTTAATTCCACAAACTCATTTCCTACCACTTATTTATTTTATTTAAACCTTAATAATCAACTAATTCTTTAATCAACCTTAATTAAAAAAGTCTACTAATTTAAGCCTAATTAACTAAAATCTATTAGTTTCAATTGCAGATTTATCTAAATCAACTTTATACAATTCATTAACTAAAATACATTGTTTTAGTACTTAAAGCCTAATCTACCATATATTCATATATATACAGTATTTATTTCTAAAACTAATTTGTTCAAATCCATCAATTATCCATTAATAATATTTTAATATACTAAAACTTAACATAAATCCATCAATAATATTTATAAACCTCATAGTAAAATCCATCCTTAATTTAATTAAATCTTTCAATCTTAGTTACAGGACTTCTGTAATTAATTGATTTTTAGTCCAACTCATAATTTATCTTTAATTAACCAAATCATCAACCAATTTAATATTTATCAAACTCATGATTAATTAAATTCCTATAATTAACATACTAACAATTCCTTTACTTGAATCATTCTCCACATCAAATATATTTACCCAATACCCAATTTTATAACCCATTCAACCACACTAACAATATTACTCTAAACCAAAAATCACAACCAAAAATACTAAGATCACTAAATCAACCATTCACCAAAAATAATAAAATCAACCATTAAAATACTAAAATTAACTAATTAAATTTTTAGGATTTATTTCAATACCCTTAATCATAATCCCAAAATAATCATCCGGCGACGATCGCGACTGAGATGGCTGAGATCGCGTAAATTGGGATTGAGGTCACTGGGATTGCGTAGATCGAAACTGAGCTCGCTGGGATCGAAATTGAGGGTTGAGATCGAGTCATCGGCGGTGCCAAGGTGTAGGCAGAGGCTGGTGGTGCAACTGATGGCTGAGGTCGCGCGATCTGGTGCGAGGGATGGTGGCTGGCACGGCTGAGGATGGTTGGACCAACTGAGCTCACTGCTATTGCGCGGAGGAGCTGTGGCCGGAGCTTCTCGCAGCGCGATGGGTAGAAAGGAGTGAGGAGCGGCGGGATGGCGCCTGTGGTGGTCGGTGCTGGCGCTGGCGGTGCCAATGCTGTAGCTGGTGGTCAATGTGGCGCCGGCAGCGGTGGTCGTGGCGGTGGCCGGCTCGTTCAGATAGAGAGAGAGAGAGAGAGAGAGAGAGAGAGAGAGAGAGAGGAAGAGAGGGACCGAGAGAGGGGCTGAGTGAGATGGAGAGAAATTGTAAGAGAGAGAGAGTGTTGCACAATAATGAAAGAGACCGAGGATTGTATTGAGCCAATAATTACAAAAAATAGACCGGCCATTTGAAATCTCAACGGAAAAAAAAAATAGTTGCTACAGTTGCTATTTACTAAAAATATCTTGTTCAGAGTTTAATTTAATTAAACTCATCCAATTTAATAATTTAATTCGAATTTAACAGTTTCTCATTAGTTTTAGGACACATTAAATTAATTTTTAGTCTAAATAAATATTATGTATCATAATTTTATTAATTAGAATTTTATAATTAAAATTTAAATGAATAATTTTTTAAATTAACATTTTCTGCATTTCAGGTAGATTGTTCAATTTTTAGATGGTAGAATCTTAATTAGAGCTGGGAAATCTAATACAACAAAATATATATATATATATATATATATATATACATATATGTATATAAAAGTAAATATGTTTTGTTGATTTAAGTTTCCCCCGTTTTTTCTTATCTTTCTTATAGATTGATTGGATCTGTGTACTACTGGAAATCAAAGTCAAAATTAGAAACTTGCTTCTTTCTTCAATCACAGTGAGTAGCATTAAATATTATTTATGCCTAAACTATGCAAAGCTACTTGCATTTTATAATTGATCTATCATCCTAATGGCCTTAAATATAAATCATTTGTTTTTGTTTACTCTAATTGGATTAAATGTCGAATTAAATTTGCATTTATCGTTATTATGTGGATATTTGCTATCTAGATAGTTATTTATTGCAGTTCCTTGTCAACTTAAGATTGGTTGTTAATGTTCGATAACACAACTATTCTGCCTTGTTAAGATTTCAACTTAACATGATAATGTTTGTGTAATTGAATGATGTGCATTATAGATATAAGATATGAAAAATTTTATATATGGAAATTTCATCCTGGAATTAAAATATTTAACCTATGATTATACTGAATGAGAAAGGATTATGATGTATGGGAATGATTTGTAAATGAGAAGTTCGATTGCATAACGAATGGGCTATAAGAATATATATGATATGTGCATTAAATTGTGACATTTTAACTAGTGATTAGTCTGAATCTTAAAGGAAGTGCTACCCAATTTTTTATGGGATAATGAAACCAATTATAATCCGAATATGACAAAAATAAATTAATTTGAATAAATAACTGAAGTGGAGTTTAGGTACGTTCAGATAATAAGTTAAATAATCAAATAATAATAATAATAATAATAAAGAAAAATTATTAGATCATAAATAAGAGAATTAATAACTTATATATATATATATATATATATATATATATATATATATATATATATATATAGTTATAACCTTCTTATTGTATGTTCTCAAGAATTTTAGGTGATTCAACAACAGTTGTTAGAGAATCAAACAAGAAAATGATAACTAACTAATATCGCTTAAACTATGAGTAGTACTAAGTATTATTTATAAATCAATCATTTATTCTTACTTGCATTTCTTTAGCCGATTTATTTAGATGAAAGTTGTGCTTAGTATTATTTACTTACTTTGTTTGGATCAATAATTGCTTGCTTAATATTTTAGATTGGATAGAGCAGTGGAGCTAAACCTATATCTATTATCAAATGATTATCTTCATATTTAGATAAATTTATCTAGTAACTACAATATTGATGGGTGTCGAGACCACCAAAAGTAATTTTTGCTCCTCCTATTCTAATCGATTTGTAGATAGGATGAGAAGGATCGAACCCTAGAGACTGATGTGAATTGATTTTTAAATTAAAACTAGTAATAAAAAAAAGGGGGCTTTTAATTATCAAAGTAGTAATTAAAAAGTAACTAAGGTAACTAGAATGCAATAAAACAAAGGATTAAAATCAAGGGAAAAAGATTCAACCAAGGGTGATTCATAGTATAAGATCCTCTTGATTGATCATTGATACAAAGATCGTTCAATAATTCGAAAGACTGATAGGTTATAATCATTGAACAAAAGTCCCCAAAAAATCTTTCCGTAAGATAAGATTAAATAGACAAGCGCTGGAATAATCCTTGATTGGCAAATAACCTAAACAATTGATAGAATTGAATTTATTAGCAGCAATAAAAACTAGAAAGACCTTGCCCTATTTAACAAACTTAATAAGCAAAGTTCATCTAAAATAAATTGTGAGTTTCCATAATATAATCCAAAAGTCTAAAACAATCAAATTATATTATTTGCTACTAAGTCAGTTCAGTTTAGACAATATGAATCTAACTTCATTGATAGCTATATGCATTCCTATTAGGTTGAACAATGGGCCCTATCGAACAAATAACAAAAAGACAAAAGAGATGGAGTTTCTCATCAGATTCAGAAAACACACAAAAGTCAATCGAAATTAAAGAATAAAATTATTGCATTAAGATCTCATAATCTTGAAGATTTCCTACTTGAAATTGACCCTTAACTAAAACGAAATAAGTTCAGCCACTCATGGATATGGAGAAAAACAAAGAATAAAAATAAATCTAAAGAGAACTACTGCTATTTTTAAAAGTAAGGAGAGGAGATGATCTCCTTTTATAAACTTTAAGATCCTATATATAATGAAGGAAAGAAAAACTAAAAATAAATATCTTTTAAAGAATATAAATATTTAAAATAAGTATCTATCCAAATCCCTTAAATGGTGGGCCAATTTGTATTTTAAATGATATTTTCATAACTGGCAAAGATTTCTAACAACTCTAGTCACGTCCCCACTATGCTTGCCCTAGCACAAGTGCAAAACTTCCAGAAGACTTTGTTCTGTTGTGGATCCGACTCTACAACGCTTGCCCAAGTGCAATCATAAAACTTTCAGGGGTTTCATTCAGTTTTAGACTGATTTCCTCTTATGCTTGCCCAAGCGTAAGTTTAAAACTTCTAGAAGACTTTATGGAAATCTAGCTCCACCTTGGTCTAATTTATCAAAAACTCCAGAAATCAACCTTTAAAGATTCTTTTTAAATAAATTCAGCATAAACTATGGAAAACATGAAAACCAAATGAAAATTCTCATTTTACCAAAAAGCATCCATAGATAATAATTAAACAAGGGATATTTTATGCTGAATTAACTAGTTATCAAATTCCTCCACACTTATCCCATGCTTCTCCTTTAGCATGACCAAAATTCTCAATCAACCCCACATAGAAGTTCACTTCACCTTATCACATCATTCTCTAACAAAAAATCAAAATTTTGGGAAGAAACCCAAGTAAGATAATAATCATTCATCATTGATTCTATCAACCCCATACAAATGTATAGCAACCTCAAAGCATCCTTTTAACTGCAAAACACAAAGACTTCGAAAATTTATACACGCAACATATTAGGTTTCACAATAATTTAAGTTGTTATAACTCAAAACATAAGGTTAACCTATCAAAGCAAAATACTTTAGGATTTGGCGTAATTATTCAAAAGAAAAGGGAGCCACTTTTCTCACTCTTTTTTTTCTTTTTGTTGCAACTTCTAAGAACTCATGTGCATTGCCACTTTTTTCGTTATCTTTTTATTCCTCACCTTTTTCATCGCTTTGCGCAATTTGTACCTTCCATCCTTCCAAATCAAACATCCAATACCCAACAGTTGTGCTTTAAATAAGTTAAATAGAGTTTTGAAATATACATAATAGTAAATTAAGCACAAACAATTTAAAAGTTTCACATATTAAATGAAGCCTAAATGATTTGTACAAAATAGAATGATTAAGGGGTGCTATATATGGTATGGAGAAGAGAGAAGTCTACAATGAAGACTACTATTACCTTGCATAAAATCCCAAAAAGTCAATCTAATGTAAAGAAATTAGTTGAAGGATAAAGAACTCCTCTCAGGAGGTCAAAAGAGAATATCAATCAAATTTTAAGACAAGAAGGAAATTTGGAAATAAAATTTGTGTGTACAAAGCAACCAAAATTTCTATGGGATAAGCACTAAAAATTGGCAAATACTTGAGAGCGTAAATATATTAACATAAACAAACTGCTCAAAAATAGAAACAAAAAGTCAACAAATAAAGCACTTCTTATAGTTAAATTCCTCCCCCACACTTACTCCTCACATTGTCCTCAATGTGAAATCATCAATCAAACACAAAGAGTTCTCCACAACTAAATAAATGATAGAAAAATTAAAGAGAATGGATGAGGAACATCCCTATGGAGGAGTTTGGGCTTGTTTGCTTTGCACAGGGGCAGCAACTGTGAGAGCCCTATCCCTCTGTGGTTGGGGAATGAGTCTATCTCTGACAAGAAGGAAGGAGAAGGTGGAGCCATTGTGGGTTACTGTTGTTGAGGTCCGACAGAGATCCCATCACAATCGCGTCTCTAGAATTGTCCCAAGATCTAGATGGTGACAATGAGGCGGGACATTGTGGTGGCGCAAAGGTGCCAGGTGGAAACTTGCGTAGGGGCAGTGGTACTATGCTCTTTGGACAGTGGCTACTGCAATTCAAACAAGATAGAAAGTAAAAGTTACCAAGGTCTTATTAGGAGTAAATAGGAAAAAGGGATAGTAAGGAATAAATAAAAGTAAAAAGAAATAGAAAATAAAATTAAATAAGGAAAAGAAAAATAAAAATAAGTAAAAGAAACTGAAAGAGGTAAAAGGAACACAAAGGGAAATAACAATATTCATTAAAACTATTGTAACCATGAGAGGAAAAGCCAATATCTCTAGTTTTCAATGCCTACCCAAAAAAGCAAATACACCATTGCAGTAAAGGGAAGAAGATGACTCAAAATAATAAATAAAATAAAATAAAACTGAAAAGAAAAGAAAACACTACTAGGCTTGGGCAAGCCTAGGATTGGATTACCTCCCAACAAGTGCCCTCGATTAACGTCTTAGGATAGACGTTCTCAGATTTCAATCAATCCCTTTTGGGTTTTCCAAAGCAATTTCCTTTACTTCGGGAGCTAAAGAATCAATTATATCGACACCATAAACACTAAGCACATCACAAGGATCATCATACACATTAAACTTAACTATTTTTCCATCAAATTCCATAGTGAGTGTACCATTATGAGCATACATTTTTGCTCTAGTTGTGCTAAGAAATGGTCTCCGGAGCAAATGTTTAGACGAAGTGGTGGATTTATCATCCTCCGTATCCAATTCATCAAAATCGGCAAGAAATATCATTCCGTTAACATGCACTAGAACATCCTCTAACACCCCTTCAGGGTACACTATGGACCTATCAGCTAATTGGATCACAATAGACATTTCTTTTAGTGGACTAACATTTAAAGAAGAGTAAATAGACAATGGCATAACATTTGTTGAAGAGCCTAAATCACACATCGCTCTTTTCATTTCAATATTGCCTATTTTACATGGAATAGAAAACATATCTCGGTCCTTACATTTGGAGGGTAATTTTCTTTGCAATATAGTAGAAACATTCTCCCCCACACTTACTTTTTGATAACCAACTAGCTTCTTCTTGTACGTGCAAAGTTCCTTCAAAAATTTCGCATAGCAAGGAACTTGTTTAATTTCATCTAACAACGGTATATTTACCTCCACCTTGCGAAAAGTCTCAAGGATCTCTTTTGCTTCTTTATCCTTCTTCACTTTGGCAAACCTCTCAGGAAAAGGGGGTTAAGTTACCAGTAGCGAATGCTTAGGCAAGCTTAATTCTAAATTCTCAGTCTATGATATCTCTATTTATTCTTCAGCATCTTTCTTTGGACCACTACTTCCCTTCTCCGAGGTTGGGGTCACCAGCTCCTTCTCGCTTCTCAAAATGATTGCACTTGCATTTTGATTAGGATTGACGACGGTTTGAGAAGGTAGCTTCCCTTATAACTCCAGTTTACTTAGAGAAGTAGCTAACTGACTCACTTGCTTTTCCAAGTTCTGAATGTTGGTTCTAATCTCATGTTGAAACTATTGAGTCTTAATAGCAAGTGACTTAACTATATCTTCAAGAGACATACCTGGTTTTGAACTCGCTTGAGGGTGATGTTGAGGTGTTCCATGTTAGTTTGGATGGGATTTTTATTGTCTTGCTCCATAGCTAAAATTTGGATGATCTCTTCATCCCAGATTATATGTATTTGAATAAGGATCATACATCCTTTGGGATTTATCGAGAAATCCTCTAATTGCATTTACTTGCTCTTAAGCTACTTCTTGTAATGTGGGACACATATTGGTTGGATGTCCAGGAAAAGCATAGATCCCACACACTTTAGCTTGTAAAGACATACCTGTAGCGATACTTTAAACCAAAAAGGTTGGTTAATTAAGTTTATTTTCACTATTAGAGTCACTTACCTGTTTGACCCTCCTTGGCATGTCTTGACATTTCCCAAACTACTATGTGTTTGCAGCCATGGTAGATATGATCTTTCAGGCTTGTCAAGGAGTCTTATTAACAAAAGCCCCTCCACTTGCTGCATCACCCACCCTCCTTTTCAAATCCAACATTCCTTCATAGAAATACTGAATTAAAGATTATTTAGTAATTTCATATTGCAGACAACTTGCACAAATTCTTTTGAACCTCTCCCAATAGTCGTGGAGAGTTTCTGCATCCTTTTGCTTAATGTCACTTATCTCCCTTTGAACTAGAGCTACTCTTGAGGTTGAAAATTACTTTTCCAGGAAAAGTCAAACCATATCATCCCATGATCAGATTGAACCTGAGGGTAAATAAAACAACCACTCCTTAGCAACATCTTGCAAGGAGAATGGAAATGTCCTCAACTTGATATGTTCTTCTTTGACTCCTTATGGTCTCATGCTTGAACAAACTACATGAAACTTCTTTAAGTGTTTGTTGGGATCTTGATTCTCCAACCCGCGAAAGATAGGAAGTAGATGAATCAACCCCGACTTTAGCTCAAATGCCACCTTCAGAGCTGGATTTGTGATGCAAAGAGGTTGTTGCTCCACTAAAGGTTCATGACGTTGTCTCACCATTCATTCCTCAGCCATTGCTTCTTCTTCTTTAGATTCAGTCTCTTCTCCTTTAGATTCTATTGAAAATTTAGGCGCTAATTCATCTAAAGGAGGTGTTGATGTCATGGCTGCTTATTTCTTTTGCTGTCTTGCTGCTCTCCTTAATGCACGGGCTATTTTCTCAATTTATGGATCAAAGTTTAGTTCAATCTATTTAGATCTAGTCATCAAAATAATAAATCAAATTTAGATTAGTCGCCAGTAACGGCGCCAAAATTTGATGGGTGTCAAGACCACCAAAAATGATTCTTGCTCTTCTTATTCTAAGTGATTTGTAGATAGGGTGAGAAGGGTCAAACCCTAGAGACTAATATGAACTAATTTTTAAATTAAGACTAATAATAAAATAAAAAGGGGGGTTTTGATTATCAAAGCAGTAATTAAAATGCAACTAAGGTGACTAGAATGCAATAGAACAAATGATTAAAATCAATGAAAAAGATTCAGCCAAAGGTAATTCATAGTACGTGATCCTCTTCATTGATCATTGATACAAAGATCGTTCAATAATTCGAAAGACTAACAGGTTATAATCTTTGAACAAGCATCTTTGAAAAATCTTTTCATAATATTAAATTAAACAAAAAAGCGCTAGAATAATTCCTAACTAGCAAATAACCCTAAACAAGCAATATAATTTAATTTATTAGCAGCAATAAAAACTAGAAAGACCTTGCCATATTCAACAAACTTAACAAGAGAAGTTCATTTAAAATAGATTGTGAGTTTCCATAATATAATCCAAAAGCCTAATCACAATCAAATTATATTATTTGCTACTAAGTCAGTTCAATTTAGACAATATGAATCTAACTTCATTGATGGCTATATGCATTCCTATTAGGTTGAACAATGGGCCCTATCGAATAAATAACAAGAAGACAAAAGAGATGGAGTTTCTCATCAAATTCAGAAAACACACAAAAGTCAATCGAAAGTAAAGAATAAAATTATTGAATTAAGATCTCATAATCTTGAAGATTTCCTACTTGAAATCGACCCTTGACTGAAACGAAATAAGTTTAGCCACTCATGGATATGGAGAAAAACAAAGAATAAAAATGAATCTAAAGAGAACTATTGCTATTTTTAAAAGTAAGGAGAGGAGATGACCCCCTTTTATAAACTTTAAGATCCTATATATAACAAAGGAAAGAAAACCTAAAAATAAATATCTTTTAGAAAATATAAATATTTAAAATAAGTATCTATCCAAATCCCTCAAATGGTGGGCCAACTTGTATTTTAGATGATATTTTCATAACTAGCAAGGATTTCCAACAACTCTAGTCATGTCCCCACTATGCTTGCCCAAGAGCAAGTGCAAAACTTCTAAAAGATTTTGTTCTGTTATGGATCTGATTCTACAACACTTGCCCAAGTGCAATCATAAAGCTTCCAAGGGGTTTCATTGAGCTTTGGACTAATCTTCTCTTATGCTTGCCCAAGCGTAATTTCAAAGCTTCTCGAAGACTTTCTAGGAATCTAGGTCCAACTTGGTTTGATTTATCAAAAACTCCAAAAATCAACCTCTAAAGCTTCTTTTTAAATTAATTCAGCATAACCTATGTAAAACATGAAAACTAAATGAAAATCCTCATTTGAACCAAAAAGCATCCATAGATAATAATTAAACAAAAGATATTTTATGATGAATTATCTAGTTATCAAATATATGGCTTGGTGGCGTTCAATAATGAAAATTATCATGCCGTTTTGTGTTTATTATGTTGTCTCAATGATGTGAATGCAATTCGATGAAATGTCATGTGGATATGAAATTTTCATTCCATGTTTTTAAAACATAAAAGGTAAATAATGGATATGTAAAATATGGTGATGAGAACCACATGTCTTATTAATGTCTTGGCCGTATGGAGGATCGACTCATCCGCTCAAATTTAGGGGGCTGAGCTTCTTGGTCCATAATGGAAAATAAACTCCTTATGCCCCAATAGAGGGATGGGCTCCTCCATCGTGAAACATGATTAACAAAGAAAAAAAAAAGAGAAAAAGAAACTATTATAATGCGTGATCCACCTTAGTGAAATATGAGATATTATGGTGTTTGAAAGTTCTACTTTTTGAATGTAAATAAATATAAGTTCATGCTTTAAGGTTTATACCAGCTTGTTTCCATTTATTTCTATATTAAACTGTATTGCAATACTAGGTGACTAAAGTGTGTGACATTTTAAAAATTTAACAAAATCATTGTGTGATCGTGTATGGTATTTATAATGCTTGCTACTATTCACTGAGCTGAGGCACTTACCCTGCCTCATTTTTTTTTTTTTCAGGTCATTATATTCCCTTATATTTGCTTTGTATCCCTCTAAAGTAGTTTCACCCCTTATCTTAGAAGGATTCTTCTGTATATAAGTAATGTACAAATTCCTTAATTACTGTTAACTATGAACTTGTTTAGTTAACTATGAATTTATATTTCATGTGTTTTGGGTCAAATGTTAGACCTTAAATTAAATTGGGCCTAGAAGTGATAATGGATAGAAAAGGCTTACTACAGGCATTAGATGTTTTATGCTTTCCCAAGTCCTAGTATCAGTACGATCCATGGAGATGGGTCGTGACACTTAAATAAACAAAAAAAAAAGTGAAGGTCGGTGCCATGGTCGAATGGGCTTGAGTGTCTGATGTCTTCCCGAGCCCACACCTAACTTCCTTATCCAGACTCTGGTTAAGGGGTTGGATTCTCTGTAAGGAATCCAATCGCTACGTGGCAATTGTCCCAAATTTTATTTCGGTGGCGACTCTTATTTTTTGGGTGGGCGTTGACACAATGCAAAGCCCTTTTCTTAGGTTAGAGCCCATAATGTGATTTAAAGATTTTGTGATAATTGATGTGTTTATACGAAATTGATTTGAAAAAAGTTAAATTCATGGCATGATTAGATGATGTGTAGGATTAAATATTAAAAAAATAAAATTTCATCGATCGAAACATAAGAGGGGATATGAAATGAGAATTTGACATAGTATGTTAGATGTGGATTAAACTAAATTAAATGAGGTTGGGATATGAAACTTTGATTCATTAATTTAATTTGCTTTAGTATTAGTTAGGATTTAAATTGGATTAATAATGTAATAATTGATTCTTGCATCCAATTTTGGATTAAATGATGTAATAATTGGATGAAATGATGTAAATAAGGACTTAATAAAATTATGAGCAATGTTGAGAATTATGACTTGATGAAATAAAAAAAAAACAAATTGAGTTAGAAGTGAATATGTGATTATATATATTATTTTAATGCTCTTTACCTTAGGAATGAATTACCAAATGATAGAAAGTAATGCTTTCATTATGTTGCTTGAAATGTGAAAAATGAATGTTTCTAAGTTACTTAAGTTTAAAAAATCTATTTATAGTTAATTGGAGGAAATAAACGCAAAAAATAAATTATAGAGTGTAAAGAGATTTTAGTTGGAAAATGGCTAAGTAGTGGTGGTTTGAATATTACTTGAATAAAAACATAGGAATACATGAACATGGTAAGTGAATTACATGACATGAATTGACCAAATTGACTAACTAAAGTAAATAAATTTTAGTAGTGGAAAAAAAACTTGGAATTTGGTAATACAATTATTATTATTATGGAAATGACCTTATTTAAATGTATAATTTTGACTATATTTGTTGTAAGTGCCTGCATGTATTTAATGCAATCAAATGAATTTGGTAATATAATTATCATTGTGGAAATAATTAAATACATGATATTATTATACTTTCATGTGAATATATTGCCTACATATATTTAATACAAGTTAAAAGGTAGAATGACTGTTGGCAATACTATAAGGCTTAATTGAATTGTTGACATGATTGGATATTAAGTCTTGGGTTATTAATGCATGAGCCTATGGTTACTTGAACCGGTGAGATTCTAAATCCTTGATTGTTAAATCGTGAATGTATGGCTATTTAAATTGATGACGTTTCATGACTTTATTATCAAATGTAAAATTCATAGTCATAAATGTGAATGATTTTATAAATGTGATTAAGATAATATGTTAAATGATTCGTAAACTTCTAAGATGCATACTTATATGTTAAATGATTCGTAAACTTCTAAGATGCATACCTAATATACCTATGATGAAACCTCTAGAAAATGAGCCTAAGATTTCCTATGAAACTCAATCATTGGCTAAAGTATAAGCATGAGTATGCATTGTGACAAATAAACTTATTATGAATTGATTAAGTGAGTCAAATGTAATTGTGTGTGTATTGTATATCATGAATTGTAAACTTAAATTACTTGTTCTTATGACAATCCTCTTAATTATGACCAATGAGATATATTATGGCTATACAAAGGTAAATGTTCACCTTTAGTGAAATCTAATCTTTTATACTATCTATTTGTTATACTACGATGATTTCATCAACTCTTGAACAACCATAAAGCATATGTGAAGGATACACAGTCTATCGTTATATGCCTTTGTATGGGTGTTTATGTGTTTGTGAACATGGGTAAACCTTGTGGTCTTGAGTTTATTAGAAATAAAAAAAAAAAAAAAAAAAAAAAAAACCTATATGACCAGACTTTGGAAGTTAAACATTTTGGAAGCTAAACATGATTAAGTTAAAGTGGAAATTCTTAGTTGGTCATGTTACTAAACTTGAATACTATGATGAATTGTGAAGTGAAGATGAATATTGATGAGTTTGCATGCTTAGCTAAATTCTTAAGATTCATTTATGTGATTGAAAGATTTATGTCCTAAAGTTTTTTTACCATGATTATAAAAGTGATATGTATGACCTTGGTGAGTCACTCATAATTAAAGTATCAAACTTATATGCATAAAATGAGTTAGAAAATTAATGTGTAAAATAAGCAATTGAATATATTTATATATCCTTATGAATATAAGCAAATAGCCATATGAACCAAACAAATGATTTGGATATATGGATAATAAACTTGGTTAACTAAAGTGTAGAATCCATGATTAAACATTTAATAATAAAACTTCATGGATTTTAGGTTAATGGAACTTGATACGACTATGAAAAGATAAATATATTGATTTTTGATTATACGCTATGTATGAGAAGTGAAATATGAAAATTTATAATATTATGGATCATAATATGAATTGCATAGTAATAATTAATTATTTATCATGTTTACGAAAGTGTAAACGATTTCTTATAGAAAATGAAGTTAAATGTACTATACAATGATTATGCTAATATGACTAATGAATCTGAATCAATAAATGAGCTTGTGCAGTGGATTCTTATATCCTATGATTATATGAAAATGTTATATGGAAAAGATGATATGGATTAATAGAAGTACAACATATTCCTTATAAGCATAGTGGGAATCAGATAGAATAAGGTGACATGCCTAGTATATTATCTGGCAATATTTTTCATCATTCAAAATTTAGGATATATTGAGATATCCTAGTATTTGGTACACTATTTGTATGGCTGACAAGCCTAATATAGCATATGATGTCTAATATGGCCTTTAAGCCAGTATGGCTTTTGAGCCCAACATTCAATACCTCGTGCACATTTGATACAGTTCCTTATATGACCTTTATGCCTACTAAGGTTTATTTGTGTAAACCTACTCTAAAATATTTAATGTTACATAAATGTCTATTATGCTTCATTATTAAATTATGATGCTTAGTAGTATGGATATATATATATATATATATATATATATAGACACACACATAAATACCTATAAAATTTTATGAATATGTGTGATTGAGGTATATGCATATATGTTATGAACTTTCTGCTTAGAATTGTCATAAATGATCTACTTAATATTAAACATGGAAATGGTAGATTAAGAAAGTATTCATTTATAAGATGTGAGATTATGATACTCTGATAATAATTGATATCATTGGTTTTGTGAAATGAATGTTTCGTGAATTATATTGATCGAGAAATTGTATGCTTGCTACTTTGTGGGCTTGAATGTTCTTGTTGGGAATTATATGCTCTCTAAACATATAGTTTAGCACGTTGAATTTTCTCACACAAAGGTTTCGATAGTAGCAGTCTTAGAGGACGGCTTAATCTGCATCAACTTTAGAGTTACAAACTCTTTTTGGGTAGTTATCTGGATAATTGTAGTGCCTTAAAACAACTTATTACATGGCATGTGCTAGCACTTATGTATTTGTTATGGATTGAATATATAAATTGCTCTTGAAATTTCACTAAAAAGCCTTATGACTCCCTCTATTTTTAAAGCGACATTGTGGCATCTTAAACTTATAAATTACTAACATTACACTCTCATTAATCCAGTAAGTTATGTGTGTACATTCCCATTTTCTCCCTGTCCACAAATCTATAAAAATATTCTTAATAAGCATTTTAAATCATTAAAAAATGTGTGCATTCCAATTCTCTCTGTGTGCAAATCTACGAAAATATTCCTAATAGACATTTTAAATCATTAAAAAATATTCTTTTATTGCTAAATTAATTAATGTACCACTAAAACTTAATTTTTCTCTCTCGTCATATTTCCTCTCCATAAACTCATATTGAATTTCGATATTTCCAAATAAAGCCAAACTCATCTCTCCTCTCATATGATTACCAAACCATCTCTCCTTTTATTAAAACAATTGGTTTCAAATGCAGAAATATTGAGCTTGTAAGTTTGGAATATTAAATAACATGAACAACAAATATGAAGATCTTGACCAAAAAAAAAAACAATCAAATATGACCAATATATATATATAATAAATCAAAAAACTAAAAATCAGAAATATTGAATTGACACATGGAGGAAAGCTATATGTAAAAGAAACAAGAATTTACAAATCTGAAAAATAGCAAACCAATGTATCAAAATTTGTTCAAATCTAGAAGATAAACTTATATATTACAAAATAAAGATGAAATGAACAAAAATCTTCAGTTGATGCAACACCCAGAAGCCAAAATTGCCTTAATTTTATAAATTCAAAATGTAGCAATAAGAAATTTTTAAAAATAATTAATTACAACTTGCAAAATTGATACCCATTGCAATGCGTTGAAACTATAATCATATAAAATCTCTCAAAAAATAAAAACTTTTAATGGGTGCAGCTAACAATCTTTTGTGGTTAGAATTGAGAAAAAAAAAAATTGATGTGTTAATGAGAAAAAGAAGAGAGTGAAGCTAAACGGCATGCTTGGTCACCGATTGAAACATGAAAGAGGTGATGCAGTGATAGTAAATCAGATTATAATTTATTTGAAGTCTAAATGGTTGAGTTTCAATATGAAAAATATGCAGCGGAATAAGATAAGATCAAATGAAAAAAAAAATATGCAGCGGAACAATGAAGAGATTCTTTTGGTACATAAGAAATATCTACAAATGAAAAAAAAAATAAAAATAAGTCCTCTTTCTGACATGAGATCAAATGTGGCAAAATTTCTTGGCTCTTAGAATGCTAATTTTCCACGTCATTCGTGTGTGCTGCGCACAAATTATTTATTGCTTTAGTCAGACATGCAATTATTACAAAAGTGAAGTTTAAGATCCCACAAGGTTATTTTGAAAATAAAGAAGACCACAAGATTTTTTGGTGAAAATTCAAGGGACAATTTATGTATTCGACTATTTATTATGAGAGTTTTATTTGGCATATATTAATTATTATAGACATATAAGAGAAGCTAATTATGATTATTTGAGTTTAAAATGTTTTAAGATTATTAATAGCTAGTATTTGGATTTGAGAAATCATATGATGTTTTGATTGATGATGACACGATGAGACATGGTGTGAGATAGAGTTGTTCGTGGGTCGATTTGGTTCAGTTTCAATATAATAATGGAACCAAATTTAAAGTAGTGATTTGAGAAAAATTAAAATTAAATCAAACCATAAAAAATTTTAAACCTTTAGCGTGGTTTGATTTGATTCAATTCGGTTTAGCATTTTAGGTGGTTTAAAAAAAAGAAATTAAACTTCCTCATTTATCTAGTTAATAAGAAAAAATTTAACATTATGCAAAATATGAAAAATAAATTCATAAAATTATATCATAAAATACAAATGATTTTAAATAGCCAATAAAATTTTTAAATTAATTTTTGAATATGTATTTTTTTAGTATTGTATGAAAAAAATTATATTTAGTAAGATAATAATTAAGCAATTTGCAAATATAGAATTTAAATTTTGATTTAATTAAATCTATTACTAAAAGTTAAATTAAATTTTTATATTTTTAATTTTCTAATAATTATTTAATTGATCTAATTTTGTAAGTTAAAATATTTAATAAAATAATTTTACAAATTAAAGTATTTAATTAGTGTAATTTCATAAATTCAAGTGTCTGACGAGTTAAACCAAATATAGAGGGTGCCATAAAGTTAAAGTAACAAAGTTCATAAGTAAAATTATACATTCAACGTAAGTTATATGATCGTGTAGTGCATGAGATTTGAGTATAAAATCGTATAAAAGTGCTTTTAGGAGGTTTAATAATTTAAAATTTGATATTGCTGAGGAACTCATATAGTTTTTCCTTAGAAATTTAGAATTTTGCATGATTAGATTTGCTATGCATTGGATGAAATTTTCATAAATAGAAATTATGATTGTGTTTGTAACATAACATGTAGCGTTTCTTACATAGACTATCCATGAACTCGATGGTTCGTCAGTAATTCAAATAATGGGTGTTACAGATCCATCAACTATGTTGTCGTAGAAGTGAAAGATGAAGACGACTACGATTTAGAAGCCGAACCTATTCCATGTGACAAATATTAATGCCAAGTTTTGGCAAAATCAAACCAAAGAAGCCACTAGCTAAGGGGACTCAAATTTTCAAGGAACATTCCTTTAACTTAAAGATAGTTAAATCAAGCTAACTGTCGGACATGTCATTTTCTGTTAGAGGAATGGACTGGCAAAGAGCATTATAAATGGTACAACTTATAGTATATGAATAGGTGAGAACCTGCTCAATGCCAAAGCAGCAAACCCCGCTTTCTTTTTCTTAACAAGGGAAGGGAGCACAGAAAAGACTCTTTTTTCCCAACTATGGGGAGACCAAAGAAAGATCGTCTACTACCTACTTCACATATTTTGAATTTGAGAAATATTAATTAATTTTTTTTAGTTTTCTCCAAAATAATTGGATTCTAATATTTTCTAAAACACATTTTAACCTTGATGTATTTTGTTATGATCTAAATTTTTTTTTTAATTAATACGTAAAAAAAGTTAAACTAAAAATTGGAATGGAGGAATTGCTATCTTTTCTAAAATAAGTTTATTAAATTCATTTATTAATTCAAAATTTTAATCAATCAGTTTATTCATTTGAGGATGCCTGTAAATCGTGTTAAAATTTATTTCCAAAATTATGATAAATAAAAAATGATATTGGGAATTTCTTTAGAACTATTTTTTTTCAAATTTTCAAGTCGAAACTGTCAATTTTTAAACTTAAACTATCAGGGAAAAAAATAAGAATCAAAATCGAGCCATAAATACATGATTTTGATTATGGTTATAATGGAGAACTACTATTATAATTTATTATCGATTTTGATCAGTTCAATTTCAGTTTGATTCAATTTAAAATAAAACTATGGTCAAACCCCACCTAAGTGAGTAGGCATGGCCATTTTTAGTTTTCAGAACTGGAACTGTCGGTTTGAAATCAGTAGGAGCCGGAACTGTGTGGAACCAAAATCGATCCAAATTAAAACCAAAACTGGGGTTTTATAGTCCAGTTATGGTTCTAAATTTTGAGGGATATGAACCGTCGGTTTCAAGAACTAGCCGAAACCGGTTGGAACCTGTGATTCTTCTGACCAGTTAGAACCGGTGGTTCTAACAGGAACCGTGGCCATCGGTAGAAGTGAGTCGTTTGTTAGTGCGAGTTGCATGACTTGGAGAGAGAACGAGAAAATGAGAAAAATAACAAAGGTTTAATTAGGGCTTTGTTGATTTAGTAGTCCTTAATATAAAAACCTTCCAGTCCATTTCTTATCATCTTCTGAGTTCTTTGGGTTTGGAAAATCATACGGTGGAAGAAGAAGACAATGAATCATATAATGTCCAGAAGCAATTCGCTTGTTAACAAGGGACTTAGATCCCTCACTTACCTTACCTACTCATCGGCTTCCAGAGCTCACGCAACCCCTTCGTCTCCGTTGATTCGAAGCCAAAATACTATTTCTTCTCCGCTTTTCGCCACCGCTGTGCGCCATTTCCGTTCCCCCCGCGATGCCAAGTACACTATTCTTCTTTCCCTCTCTTTTGTTTCCTCTTTGTTGTTCCTTTCTGGGTCTGTTGATTAATTAATTAAATTGTATAGTTATTATGAGATTATTCCGCCTGTAAATTGGGGTATCCGTATCGTGCCTGAGAAGAAAGCATATGTGATTGAGAGATTTGGAAAGTATGTGAAGACGCTTCCTTCAGGAATACATTTTTTGATCCCATTTGTGGATAGAATTGCTTATGTTCACTCCTTGAAGGAAGAGGCAATACCCATTCCTGATCAGTCGGCTATAACTAAGGATAATGTCAGCATTCTCATTGACGGTGTTCTTTATGTCAAGGTTTTCTTTCTCTCTTCTCTCTTTCTTCTCGATTTTTTCTCAATCAATCAATAATTAACTCATATAGTAACTTGCTTTGATAGATTGTGGATCCTAAATTGGCATCTTATGGTGTGGAGAATCCCATCTATGCTGTTATTCAACTGGCTCAGACCACCATGCGCAGTGAGCTTGGAAAGATTACCCTTGATAAGACGTTTGAAGAGAGGGACACTCTCAATGATAAGATTGTGGTATGTTGGTTTTTGGGCTTAGTTGTTTTTTGTATTTTCACATTCTTGTTTCATAAAAAATTCAAATTTCGTTAACTGCTTTAGACAGGATTTTTTGCTATCTATTCTTTGAGCATTTAGTAAAAGAAAGGATGTAACCATTTTTACAGGAGGCTATCAATGTGGCCGCAAAGGACTGGGGCCTTCAGTGCCTTCGTTATGAGATTAGTGGGTTGCACTCATCATATTCGACTACCTATCTTAAGTTCTTTATTGTCATTTTCATGATGCGGAATTCAAGGCACTTTCTTTTGTAGGGGATATTTCTCCACCTCGTGGAGTGAGGGCTGCTATGGAAATGCAGGCTGAAGCAGAGCGTAAAAAGAGAGCTCAAATCCTTGAATCTGAAGGTAGTAAAGTTGTTTTTAGATATTTTCATGATTGGAATTTGTTCATTTAATATTGTGAGCTTTTGCAATATTTTATTTGGTATTTCTTTATTTGCAAATTGATTGCTTAGATGTTGTACTCTTCATGATTGCAATTTTTTCATTTTAACAGGAGAAAGACAGGCCAACATTAATATTGCTGATGGTAAGAAGAATGCTGTGATCTTAGCATCAGAAGCTGCAAAGATGGATCAGGTTAACAGAGCACTAGGTTGGTTATGCCATTTATGCTTATTAGATGCTTGTATGCATTTATCAACTATTACCAGTATCTTCTAGAGATGGAAGTAATATCTCTAAGACATGATTTGAAAATTCATTGGTTATCAATGTAAAATAAACACATTCCCGCATTTTCTTTGATAATTCCTCTTCTAAGATGGGATTTAAATTTCAAATTACTGAAGCATTTGATATAGCACATGGCATGTGAGGTTGATGGTTCTCTTCACTTCCTTCTGAGTCATGTCACTGCACATTTAAGTTTGCATAGTAATCGGCAGATGCTTAAAAATTTCATTTTCTAGACATGTTAGCTATTATGAAATAACCAGTTGAGTTGAGCATACAATATTTGGTTTATCTTGTTTATTTTGTTTTATTTGATTTTTTTATCAGGTGAGGCAGAAGCCATAATTGCTAAAGCAGAAGCAACTGCTAAAGGACTTGCCAAGGTTTCACAGTCTCTCAAGGAAAATGGTGGTGTAGAGGTGAATTTTCTGCAATTATCCTGATTTTCGTGTACTTAAATTGAATTGTTCATTTTCCTGCCTCCTTTGATTAGAAATTCCCTTTACTAAATGGATTGAATTTGCTAAAATGTAAGTAGAACCTCCCCTCTAATTTTAACACATTGGAAGTATGTTGAACATATTCAACATGTGCATTGGAAGTACATTAAACACAGGAAATTGCATTGTTAATGGGTTGGAGATTTGAGGATTGGTTCACTGTAGCAGACCTTTTTATTTTTCCTTGTTAACGGGTTGGAAATTTGAGGATTGGTTCAGTGTGGCAGACTTTTTTATTTTCCCTTGTTATTGGGTTTTGTTATTTTGGAATAGCAACAACAGATCCATTCTCCAGAGGAAAGCTTATAGATAGTTTGTGTAATGCCTTGCTTTTGATTGAAGTTGTTTAAAGGCATGAAGAAATCAATTATGCATGTTCAATTTGTTTTATGTGATTTGCAGGCTGCAAGTTTGAGAGTTGCTGAGCAATATATTCAAGCCTTTGGTAACATTGCCAAGGAGGTAAAGCATAGACATATTAAATTAATTATGTCCTTGAGTGTTTGATTTGATATGCAAATTGTTTTCTGTCTACTGAGTTTTTTGTACTTCAATGTTCTCTCAGGGGACAACATTGTTGCTTCCGAGCACTAGTAACAATCCTGCTAATGTAATTGCGCAAGTACTAACTATGTACAAAAGCATGCTTGGCAATTTTTCAACTGATACTTCTCCCGTGTCCACTTCTGCGTTGATAGAAGACAAGAATGCTCCCTCTAGAGAAGCTAGGGATGAAAATACAACAATCGGAAGTACATCCGGTACCAAAGCAAACGGTAAACCAACATTTTCGCTCCAGAGCCCCGACAAAAGAGATTAGGATACTACAGTTGGTTGCATCGAACACATCCTCAAACTGAACCACTTTTGCTTTTAGGGTTTGTTAGTTGTCCATTTATTAACATTAGTTTGGATTAAAATTCCAGAGTCCTTGAAAGGGAAGGAAAGTTGATAGAATACAGTAGACATTGATATTGATGGCTGTTTTTATCTCTCAGTACCAAAATTTTTAGAGTTTCATATGGCGAATGGGTGAAGTAGGTTTCCTTTTTTGTTAACTCATTGGCAAATTTGGACGGAATCGGAAAAATGTGCAAGGAGTTGTCATATCTATCCATTTAAAATTGTTAGCATGGAAGATTTTTATTTGGTTTGGATGAATGGCAGGGGAACAAAATTTAATAGCCAAATGAATAAATGGATGGTTTGAAGAGTTGCTTTCTTCTTGTTGAGTTGAAATATTTTATATTTCGTTAATTAGTAATATATATTTATCTCAGAATTCTTTCTTTTTAGGCAATTTTTATGCGGGTTTAAGCCAATTTGGCAGATAATAAGTTCATATATTTTGGAGCACTCATTGACACTGACTGGGTTTTCTTCTTGGCTTCTGCATGACATTCGTGGAGTTTCTTCTTGGCTTTTACATGTGATGGCGATGAGTGGCAGGTGTACAGTTTATTTTATTCGAATAGCCTCGTGTCACCCTTAATTTTTATTTTAAATTATTATACACTTTTAATTTATAAAATTACATCCGTTAAACACTTTCATTGATCTATTGGATACTTAAACTTATAAAATTAAATCAATTAAACATTTATCGGATAGTTGAAAATGTTGAAAATTAGTGTCAAAGTTGTATTAACTACATATCAAATCAATATTTTTCATATTAAAGCTAAAAACTGGAAAATTTTATTGTTTTAGTGCGAAGAGGCGTGAGATTATTTTAAAAAAAAAGTTGAAGGTCACACAAAATCAATTTTAAAGCTTAGGGTGTCACGGTTTTTGTTAAACTTGAAGGGTTAAATTGTGTATTCAGCCATTTATTCATAGAGCTTGTGGAGGATGCTGATTTGGGAATTTGATGTAGTTCTTACTTGTTTATAGCTGAATACATAAATTCACTCTATAACTTTGCAACTTTAATTTTGTTACACCATAAACTTTATCGATGGTATATTGTGCAGTTGAACTCATAAAATTTTAATAATGTCGTACACTTTTCGACACAAATATTAATAATTTTAGAGTTTTTACTTTTTATACGTAAAATATTAACTTGATATATAATTAGCATAATTTACGAAGTGATAATTTTCATAAATTTTTAATTTTCAAGTTAAAGTGTTCAATAAAATAATTTTAAAAATTAAAATATTTAATAAATATAATTTTATAAATTAAAGTATTTAATGAATCAAAATAAAAATTGAAGATGCCATAAAATTAAATAAATAAATTCAAAACTAAATTTATGTATTCAACCATTTTTTTTAACAAGAAGAACAATCACCACATCCGGACACAAAGTTCGAAATCCACAAACCTATCAAACTAACTCAATTACTTGTTGGGGGACTTATTGTTAATGAATTTCACATATTTGGTACGCCATAATTTAAAATTTTAAATTCAATTAAAATTTATAAAATTATATTTAGAATAAATTTATTTATAAAATTTATTTATTTTTATTTTCTAAAAATATCCTTCACATAATAATTAAATAAAAGTAAATAACACCAATTATATTTATCTATATAAATATATAAAAATTGAGTCCTATATGGTGATGTGGCACGATGTTAAGAAATGTATCTGCTTATGTGGCTTTTTTTTTATTTTTCATTATTTTTGTTTGATTAACTAATTAAAAAAATCTAGGTTATAAAACTCTTGATTTTCTATTTTCAACAAATTATTACCCCATACAATTGATTTTTTCAATTTCTTTTCAATAATTAATAAATTAAATAATAAATTTATTTTATTAATAATAAATTGATTGCATTCATTATTTGTTCAATTCAACTATATATATTCTCAATTCTTTCACTCATAATAATATATGTTTATTAAAAAGTAGTGTTTTTGAAAATATTTTTAAAAAATGAAATTGTACATTCAGCGGTATGGGCAAGCATGTGACTAGTTATATACAATATACTAAGCTAGCTTCTTTTTTTTTTTAAGATTCAAACACAAATAATTACAAGCACTTAAGCGTCCAAACTAACTAAGAATTTGGTAGAGGCTAAATAATAAACAATATAACATTGATTATTGTATCGATAGCACACTAAACAAGGCTGCAAGCAAGAAAATTCTTACTACGATCAAGAAAAGTTCATTCATAGAACAAAATTAAAACTAGAAGAAAAGAAATCTCAATAGCCACGATGAGTTTTTCTTATGATTGCTCTTCTTTTGTCATTAATCAATCTATCTAGCACTCTTATCCACGATAACAAAGTACATACCACTCGAACTCCAAGATCTTCTGATTGCAAAAATTAAAAATGAAGCCAATAAACCTACTACAAATCCCAATCCAACGCAAGTAAAACCATTTATCAACCAAGCTATAACCAATATTGTCATCTGATTATATCAATTGATGCATTTGCATAAGCACTATTGAGCAAAACTCATTCCTAGAAATAAAAATTCAACCTCAACCCTGCAAAATATGGTTAAACCTAGCACACGACAACTACTGTCAAAGCATAATTTATCCATCATTGACAAAATGAAATTAAAAACCATTGATCATTTATCAAGCAATCAGAGAATTAACAAAGTGCCGCTAGTAATATCTTATACTATTACCATTTAAATAAAAGCCGCTAAGAAAAAGAGTTGTTGCCAGTTCTGATCGATGGGATAGGTGTGAAGGGCAATCATTCCAGTTATAATATAAGTACAATTAACACTTTCAGCTAAGTAAAATTTTGAATAAAAAAAGGTCATTCTAATTGCAGAAAATTAATGTACGTTCTTTTTATTAAGTGCCGTAAGCAAAAAACCCTCTAATTCATTATGGAAAATATTTAGCTGAAGTTAAATTCAAGTTCCAAAGATTATGAACCTTCAGTTCATGGTCAGGTATCATTGCTAAGGATTCTTAAACAAGCAGTTTCATTGGTCAAATGCAAATTTGTATTGTCCTCAAGTAAAAATACAAATCAAATGCAAATTTATGGTATATGATTATACAGAAGTTGAATTATTAGAAATTATCTGTAAAATTAGTATTTCTATGACAACACGATGTGGAAGAGTTGCATGTAAGTTGCAAATTATCCACAGAACAGAAACATCAATCTGTAGAATCATCAATACCAATATTGAAAAGGAATTTCCTAAAACCATATCAAACCTCAAAGATCAGCACGATCGCCATTAAGTAAATAAAATTAAGATCAGAAATTTTCCAATCAATATCATCATTGATTAAACTATCAAACATCACTAAGGCCCCTCCATTCCAATCAAATCATATGAGAGAAGAAAAAAGAACCCTTTAACCTAATTTATGAAGAAAGAAACAAAAGCCACTGACCTGCTGCTTCGACGTTCTGAGAATGGCAACTCAGAGATGTGTTGAGGAGGAGATGAGCAGCTGAGGAAGAGATTCAGCAAGAGATGAGCTGCTGAGGAGGGATGACAGAGTAGAGCTTCGTTTTTGGATATTAGGCATGAAGGATATTTTTGTCAATATTATTTTGATTGGTTTTATTTTTGAGGAATTTTCATTTGGAAATTCCATTAATTTTAATAGGATTTGAGCTAGCTATATGCAGTTCTATATAATTGAATTTTTAGAATTTCCAACTCTGAATTTTTTTCATTCCAATCACAAATTTTGGATTTCTAAATAAATTCTATAAATTTTGTGGAATTCATTTGCCTTATCAAATAACCTTTATTAATATGAACCGATTCAATCAATAACAACATCTGAAGGGGCAAACTGCAAATCCATTAATTCATGCTCATAAAATATAGCAAGAATTTTAATTTCAAAACATATTACAGAATAAAGTTAGTACTAGTTTGATTTCAACATATTACGAATTTTAGTGTGATAATTAATACTATTGTTTCAATATATTATTTGATGGTGCTGAGTGGAAAGAAAGAGCAGATCTAATGCAAATAGATATAGGAATTCACGTATTCACTAACAATACAATTCTTTTAGTTTAAAAAAAAAAAAAAAAAAAAAAAAAAAAAAAATCGAACACAATGTAAGATAATCATATTTCATTGGTTAACATCATATAAGCAAGGAAGCATCAATACAAAAATCAAGAAAGTAAAGAATACATAAGAACATAAAGAATTAAAACAGGTGAAAGGAATTCATTAATGGTGTCGTGTGTATATTCAATACAAGAATGTAAGCAAAATCAACAACAGTAGCTGATTAATTCCACCTCTGAGCTCAGAATACAAAATTTCAGAAAAGAAAATCAGGAGAAAAAGAATCACACATGCGCAAGTAGATACAGGTAAATGAATTAAAGACCAAAGTCAAAAAAGGCCAAACAAGACTGACAAACCAAGAACGATTAACCAAACAATGTGGAGAAGAAGCATTGCCTGAGCGGCGGCCCCATTGTTTCCGACTTCACAGAAGCCCTTTTTCACCACCTTGGTCCCCGCGCACCGGGCCTCCCCGCAACCACACCAGTAGGTGACGCCATCCGCACCACATACCGGGTCAGTCCGAAAGCATTTCACAGGGCAAGACGCAGGTTTTTCCGATCCGCTGCATGGATCGAAATCATAAATGTCCCGGCGGTCCGTAGGCAATTGGATGACAGACTCGGATTGGATACCGGAGATGAAGCAAAGACAGAGAATGAGGAAGAAGACGATAGGCATACGCAATTCGGAATCAGAGAAAGGGAAAGGAATCTGAATCATGATTCCTGTTCCTTTCTTCTCTATATGATCAAATCAGAAATGTAGCGAGGGAATTGTGTCCGTGAAATCAAGGAAATGAACTTGATTGGATTTAATTCAGGAATTAAGGAAGAACCCTAAAGGGAATAAACTGGACGGAGAAAGAGAAGGGAGAAATATATTTGTCGAAGAAGTTGAAATGTTCTTTTTCTTTTTTATCTGTTTTCCTGTTTCAAAGGCTGTGTACATATCAGATGGGTCCGTTACTAGCTGTTACCGTTGGCCTGTCCGTCTTTGTTTTTTCTTCCATTAGTTCACCTACTTTTGTTTCCCATATAATTTTTTTTTAAGGGTGTTAGATGGCTTATAATGATCCTGAATTATTACATTAAAAAAAAATAACTAATACATATTGTTGATTTGAGTGGATCAAGTTAAATGAATACATATTTATCGAACTTAATTCGTATTTGTATATTTATCAAACTTAACTCGTATTGACCACCTAACTCAATTAATGGAAGAATATAATTGATTTGTGTCTAAAATCTGTTGAAGAGACAGATGATTTAGTAGCATAATATAATATTAAGATATTTTAAATGATTTATATACACATAACGGTGTCATCTGTCTTCCACATTGTATTTTTTTTAGTTTCAATTAGGGTCACATAAAACATACTCTATATTAGTTATTTTGGTCCACGCAGACTAATCGGATCTCTTAGCTTGGATGGTTCAAGCACATGCCATGTGGATTGATTTTAAGTAATTGATCCATGGATCAATTTGTGCACGTGTTATTTTTTTATAATTAAATAAAATATTAGATTTTTTTTTAAGATGCAAATATATATATAACTAAAAAAATGAAATGAAAATAATTAATGCTAGTATTGAAAAATGTAACCCACTTACTATTTTTTCTAGGTTATTTAATTAAAAGATTTACAAATTTCAAATTTTAAGGGCTATTTAATGAAAAGATATGCAAATTTCAAATTCAAATTTAAATTTCAAATATCTCTAAAATCTATCAATTTTGAGTGATGATATAAATGACATTTTACGCGGCTATATGGGGATAAACTAAATATTTACTCTTTAATAATCCTAAATCAACTTGAACCAAGAACCATTTTCCATTTTTTTTCCTCTTCAACTTTTTAGACACATTCCTTTGCTTATTGCTGAATTATTCTTTCATTGTTTTGTAAGAAAAAGAGAAATTGCTTATTTCTAGAAAAGAATTAGAAATCTTTAAAAATGGAAAATTACTATTTAGTCCTTTTGATTTGGTGAAACTAACTACTTCGTCCCTCTATTTGCGAAAATAAATAAATAAATCTTTGTAGTTTTAAATGCTCCATTATATATAAATGAATTCAAAATATGAAATTCATTTGTGAATTGATGTTCGGTATGATTAATTTAAAACATGTAATTCAATTGAATTCCATGTAATCATGTATGAAATAAATTTATAATTAAAAATATATTTGTTTTTATTTACTAAATTATCCTTGAAATAGTAATTTCATAAAATAATATGGGCGTTGTGGGCGTTAGACTTATAGTCTTTAAGGGTCATGTTAGTAATATGGGCGTTGTGGAGCCTTTTAATGCTTGTAATGTTTTTTTAGCAATTATATACCGTAAGTTTATTATATTATAAATATTATTTGAGATGGATTTGTGCTTTTGATGATCATCACTTGTGATATTATACTTAATTAGATTTGCTCATTAAACGATGACATGTCATGAAATATGTGTTGAATTCCTAGGACATATGTGTTTTAGTGTTAAGTGTTATTTATAGTCAATATGTGTGTGTTTCCATTGGTTTAAGAGGAAACAAATGACTTTTTGTGATTTTTCTTGCTTGTTCCTAAGCATTTGTGTTAAAAGAGTAATCTTGAAGGACCGACAATGAAATAACAAATTGACCACATTTAGTGCTATTTCTTTTGCCAAACTGCCATAGAGTGATCCACATCAGTTAAACCATTTATATTTGTAACCATGGATAGATCTTATAACAATAAAGGGCACAATTATCACCATGATTCAACATCAATGACTTGATGTGGATGACATTTTAGAGGTGTTATTTCTTAAACTATTTGTTTTTTAAACAAGTGGTCACATTTGTGTTTCTCTATTTAGTTTGAGAGTCGTTTTCAAAATTATTTTCAAATATGTTTAAAACCACAATTAATAATGCCCAAGTGGGAGAATGTAAGAATTTTAATATGGACTACTATTAATTGTGAGCTATTTTAGTTTGTGAAAACGAACTGGACAAATACAATTGATAGCTTGTTAATTTAGCATAAAATATCATTTGTTTGATTATTGTCTATAGATAGTTTTTGGTTAAAATGAAGATTTTTTACTTGGCTTTCATATTTCCCATAAGATATGCTGGATTTGTTGAAAAAGAAGCTTTGAGAATTGATTTCTTGAAGTTTTTTATGAAGTTATCAAGTTAGAACTAAGCTCTCAAAAAGCTACTGGAAGTTTTTGCATAGCGCTTGGGCAAACGCCATGGAGCCAGACCTGCAATGAAGAAAAGCTATTGGAAGTTTTTGCATAGCGCCTGGGCAAGCGCTATGGAACCAGACCTGCAATGAAGAAAAGCTACTGAAAGTTTTTGCATAGCGCCTAGGCAAACGCTATGGGGTTGGGTCTAGAGCTGAGAGAAAAGCTACTAGAAGTTTTTTAATAACACTTGGGCACTAGAGAGATGCGACCTAAACTTTTGTAGAATCGTGCCAGATATGAGAAAATCTTCTAAAGTGCGAGCTGGCTCATTTTTAAGTGATTTAGCAAATACTCAATTAAATATTTTTAGATTCTTTCCAAAAGATGTATTTTTTTCAGGGTTTCTTTTCTCCTCTATATATAGGATTTTAAGTTTTGTAAAAGGGGATCTCTCTCTTTATTATTTTTCAAATAGAAAAATAGTTTATTTTATTTTTATTTCTCGTGTTCTTCATAGCCATGAGCAACTAAGCTCAATATTTTCAGTCAAGGGTTAATTTCAAGTAGGGATTCTTTAAAATTATAATATCTAAATACAATAAGTATATTCTTTAAATTCGATTGACTTTTGTATATTTTCTGAATTTATAAGAAACTCTATCTCTATTGTTTTCTTATTATTTGTTCAATAAGGGTCCATTGTTCAATATAATAGAAACACATATAGCTATCAATAAAGTTGAAATTCGTATTGTCTAATTGAATTGAATAAGAAGCGTATAATATAATTTAATTGTGACCAGGTCTTCGGATTATATTATGAAAATCCACAATCTATTTTAAATGAACTATGCTTATAAGTTTGTTGAATAGAGTAAGGTCTTTCTAGTTTTTATTGCTGCTAGTGAATTAAATTCTATCGCTTGTTTAGGGTTGTTCGCTAGTTAGGAAATATTCTAGCACTTATCTGTTTAATCTAATATTACAGAAAGATTTTTCAGAGGCATTTGTCCAAAGATTATAACCTGTCAGTCTTTCGAATAATCGAATTATCTTGTATCAATAATCAATCAAGAGAATCATGTGCTATGAATCACCCTTAGCTAAATTGTTCCTTCTATTGATTTTAATTAATTATTTTGTCACTTTCTGTTATTTAGTTATTTTTCAATTTCTACTTTGATTAAAATGCCCCCTTTTTTATTTATTGATTTACCAACTGATTTCAACTTAAAAGTCAGCTTTTATTAGTTTTTAGGGTTCGACCATTCTCATCTTATTTACAATTTATTTAGATTAGAAAGAGTATGAATTATTTTTTGTGATCTTGACACTCATCAATAGTTTAAAAATATTTGTGTGAAGCCCAATTTATATTTGTGTGATCACTTGTGTAATGGGCTTATGCACCTCTATTGGGCCAGTATGATAAGGCGGTAAAAGTGTAGGCCTGATCCTATAAGGACTCATGAAGGAAAAGTCCATAGAATTCTCAATAAATAGGCTAGGCCCATTTTCACCCTTAACCCTAACTTTTGGCTAGTCCCCGTTGAAAGCTGCCGATCTAGTCTTTATTACATAAATACTAAGTTAATTTGTGTGTACGTGATTGTAGAAATTATAATGAGTCAAATCGGAAACTCTGTTTCAAACCACAATTTTTTTTTCTATTTTATAATAATATTAGTGTTCTAAATTCGGGTACTAAATCCTAAATTTATTGTTACAATGCATGCTTTTACCTCTTTGTTTTCAAACTTTCGATAAGTCAAATGATTTTCAATTTAAGTATAGGACTAAAGACAAAAACACTTCTCTTTTCAAACCATGTGATTGTCCTAGAATTTCTAAGAAGTTAGAGATAATATTCCCTTCTCTAATTTCTTTACGCTTTCTTCGTGTTGTTTGCATGTTGCCTTCATTATTTTCTATGATAGCTTTATATTTAATTAATTATATTATTTATGCAAAAAAAAAGAAAAAAAGAAAACTTAAATTGGCAGTAAAAGGCATAAAATGTATATTACACGTTATGGTATGGCTTTAGGGTATGCACAATCACTAACAGATTGCATGCCATCAATTGAGAGGAATACACAATTGGTATAAAGTAAAGAAAGGGACTGAGGAAAATAGATTGGCAAATGCTGGAGAAATGAATAAAACAAATAAAAATGAGAAAGGAATACACATTGAATTTCGCATGCCTTGCTTCCCGTTTATACTATTCATCAATTTTCCTCCGGTAAGACTTCTAACTGAATAAAACTACTACTGATTCATCACTTTACAAAAGGCTTTTTAATCTAAATAAATATTTACAAAATTTTAGCCGGAAAAATATCTGCCTCGCTAATGTTCTAGGCCAAATGACAAAGCTTTGGCTTTGAGCACTGGATAGGACTGTAAATCGCTTGGCTTCTTATGGTGTTCGGCTTTTTTAAGTAGTTTTTAGGTCAAAATAATAAACGTTGTAGTGTTCAATGGTAACATATAAGCAGCTTTTAGCGTTTTATAAAAGACAATTAAAGTAATATTAGATAAAGACTATTAGATACTTATAATTATTTTTGGGCTACCCAGGTTCAATTTGTTATAAAGTTATATTTGAACTTGCATGTTTCTTGTACTTGAAATGGATGAAGTGAATATTTAGTTTTTGATTATACATAACTTGTTTCTATTTGGCAATATGGCTGTGAAAATGCAATTACCCTTTGTACTATATATCCGAGGTTCTTATTTGCGTTTACAAACTTCTAACTATATTCAACTGTCTTTAAATTTTTTACTAATTAAAGATTGGTCTATGTATCAAAACCTTTGGTTTTTGCTCAAGATGTATGGCCAACAAAAGTTACTACAGAAATGCTTAATTCTCAACTAATAGATAAAAAAAAAACGATTCCAACAAGAAAAGCGCCCAACGAAAGTTACCTGTCCACAGGAAAAGGTACTACCGATTGGCAACAGAAACAAATTTTTCCTAAATATAATACTTTCACCCTCTATAAATAAAAATGGAGTTGTCCTAAATCCGTTGCCATTTCGAAATATCACAGTTTCTAAACCGATTAACCTTCCCTTCTCCAAAGGCTCGCCCATTATTTGCACTTAGCTGACAAAATCATGGGCGCCTGTGCGAGCAGACCCAAAGAATTTGATGAGAAGCGTCCAGCACCCTTACCAAGGGATGTAGATGCTGTCTCTCCTAGCAGCTCCAAAAAGGCTGAGAAGACGAGTGTGGTCGCTGCTGCTCCGGAGAACAAAGGGGAAGGAGAGAAACAACAACAAGAGACGAATGTTAATGACAATGGAGGTGAGGAAAAGACTGAACTACACCAACACATGATTGATCTATCTAAGCCCGAACAGGAAGGTGGAGGAAACACTGAGCCTGTTCCGGTTGATTCTGGTGTCGTTTTGAAGATGGAGGATTCTAATAAGGTGGAGGTTGTGGCTGCTGCTTCTGTTGTTGTGGACAAGAAGAACGTAACTGCTGATCCTGCCAAAGTAGAAGAAAAGGATGCGCCTCTTGTTGTCCTGTGATTATGTTCTTTTGTGCCAAAATGTTATTATGAGTTTTTTTTTATTGATTCTATCTTCTTTTAGTGTTGGGATTGATTTGGAACCTTTTCCATTTTATTTTTTTTTTAATTAAATAACGTTATGTTATTTACTTTATATTGGTATATTTTTATTAAATCATCCATATGCATCATCAAGATGCTATATAATATAATTAAATAAAATGCATATAATTACAGATAATCGATTTTTTGTTTTTTATAACAAAGCAAATGCAAATTTATCATGGTAAAAATGACAAATCTAATATTTTTTAAGTCAAATATCCCAAATTTAATAAATAATAAGTCGTAAATCCGCACCTCGCGCGCGGATATTAATGAATTATTTGAACAATAATAATTATCATTATTGAAATATATTATTATTTTAAAACCAATTTTAGACGCATTTGTTGTAAAATCTTGCATACATCACCCAATCCTAATGAATATTGCATCAAAATAAATTATATATAAAAAAGAAAAGCAGAATAAACTTTTAAATTTATAATCAGGTGTGAACATAGCAATTATATAACTTCATAATAAGAAACAATTTTGGTTTTATGATTGATTTAAAATTAAACAGGAACTGGTTATGTTTAAGTAAAATTCTTAAAAAGAAAAACAAAGATTTGCAAATGAATTTTTTATCTGTAATAGAAAACAGACATTGAGGATCTAACACCCAAAGCATGAACATAGAGTCATTTTTTAACATATCTGATGCCGGTACTCAATTTGGTTCCTGTGCTAGCAGCTTGCAACTTTTTATTGATTTCAATGTGGATGGTAGCCATTGATAAGATTGGGAGGTAGATTTGGTACTATGCGCAAAATTTGTTTTGCAATAGTTGTTCTTTATGAATTATTTTCTTTCCTCAGTAACCCACTTATAAAAATACTAGTCGTCTTAAAACTTGGAAGACTATTCATTCAATCCTATATTTGATGGGATCATGAAATCATTATTGGCTTCTTTCTCTGCAGGTTATAAATTTAAAATTATATCTGCTCAGCATAAGAAATGAATAATGCTATTTATTATTATATGCACCGACTTGATAAAGTACCCCATGCGAAATTTATTTATACTTTGCATTTGCATTGTATATAATTAATTTTGCATGATGAGATATTTTCAAGATTTATTAATAGTTTACTTTTGATTATTGCATAATTTCTTTTATAATGAGATAATTATATTATTTTAGAATATTTATTTATTTATTTATTTGAGCTACACAATTATGTTATTTATTACTCAAGTGTAAGGTATGGAAGAAAAGTGTCAAAGATAAAAAAGGAGATTGTATTCCAAAAAAAAGAAAAAGGTAGATATAAGTCTTCTCAAATTAATAATTTTAATTATATATTTACATATTCCTCCCTTATAAGTCATGTTATATTTACATGTGGCATAAACTATTGATTATTCTGTAACTCGTAATTTAATTTTACTATTATCTAATTTCTTTTAAGATAAGATAATAATATTACTGATATAATATTTATTCATTTATTTGAATTATATAACTGCATTATTTAATAGGCAAGTGTAAGTATTGATATTTTTATTCTCTTTATCATAATAAAAGTGCAGGTAGCACAATCAAATAGAGCATAACTTCGGGCTTAAGCAGTCCTCCAATTTTGACATCTCCAATTCGCCAAAGTGATCCGAACGGTTCAATTTCGTTAAGTCCATGGTACGGACATATACAGTTTCCTAAGCAGCTCAACTTTCTCCATCCATATTTGGACATACACAAGTTCACCCAGCGGCCTTAGCGACCCAGTTTTCTTTATCCAAATTCAGAGAGTTCGAGCAACGACCCAATTTTCTCCGTCCAAATTCAGGCATGGACAGTTCGCAAAGCAGCTTAAGCAATCCAGTTCACTTCATCCATAATTGAGACTTAAAACGACTTTCCAACCGCTTGAATAGCCCAGTCCAATCTATTAAGTCTATAATTCAGGTACATAAAATTCGTCATTTAGTCTAATCGGCTCAATTGTTAAATTATTTATCAAATAAAAGTTTTAATGCATATTCTAAATACACTTAAATCGTCCAACTGACTTAAGTAACACATTGTTCGGAAAAGAAAGCAGACAAATATTGACAAATGAAAAGATTCAGTGAACAGAAGAAAACAAAAACACTTATAATGAACTTTTCCTTTTCATTAAGTAAAAAAACTATTTACATTAACAGTTACAAAATTCCTATAATAAGTTATAAATAAAAATTTTTAAAAACACAACACAAATATTACATTTGGACGTAAATGACCAAATAGCTGAGGGGGACTACTGTTAACATGCAGTAATAAAATATATTAAATAATAATACTAAACTTCTAAATAAAACAGTATTCCCACAATTCTTATCCTAGTAAAATTTATCTTTAACTCCAATATATATATCCCAAATTCTCTAAATACTATTTTGATAGTTAAAAAATGGTGCAGTGAGCGTGGAAATTGAGTATTGAAAGTATTTGAGAATTATTTTTTTCTTAGAGTAAATTTAGGATATATATTGGAGTTAAGATAAATTCGATCCTCACGATAATATTTGTTAATTATCAAAATTGAGTATTGAAATCATATTTTTTTTTTTAAGAAAGCAATATATATTAGATTTTTTTTTATCTTGATAAAAGAGCTTTTTTTCGAAGCAACAAATCTTGGAAGCAGTGATATCATATCATTCTCATTTTATACATACTTGAATGTGTTGATATTAAATGACACTTTTATATACATGCATGCATGAATTTGGATAATTATATAATCTACATACTTTGCTATTTATTTTCTGTTAAAGTTTCTTCTTTCTTGGGCAAATTGTATTATTTTTTTAGAATGAACATTAGGTTCTATCATTTGTTTCCAGAATAATCTTAGTAAATTTTATTTGTTTTTAGAGTAAAGCTTGCACCTAGTTTTGGGGTGAATTGATTTTAAGGATAGACCATATACTCTATGGTGGGTCAATTTATTTTATTTTAAGAATAAACTTTGTGCCATTTTGGACAAATTTCATTTTATTTTCGAAATAAACTTTGTGGCCTGTCTTGTGCAAAATTCATTTGTTTAGCGACATTTGAATTGTGTTTTTGCCAAAAATGCATTTGAATCATAATTCGTGTTTTTTTGCAGAAAGATATTTAAATGGTGTATTTTGAATCATTTGTTTTTTTTTTAAAGAATATACTCAGTCCTTTTTAGTTGTTCAATAGAACTGTATTTTGATTGTTTACGTTTTTGGTTTAATCTATTTCTTTTATTGTGAAAAATCACTTTAATCTATTTTTTCGTTATAAAAACCAATTTAGTGTGCGTATAATAAGTTTGGTATTAATATGAGCGAAGAATTTAAGTTTTTATTCAATCTAATTCTGTTAATTTATTTTTTATTTTTAATAATTTATGTAATTTTATTTGATTTTAGAGATTATCTATGATAAGTTCAATTTAACTTGTATTTATTATTTACTTGTATTATAATTTAAATTATTATTGTTTTTGTCTTACTTTTGTAATTATGTTTAATTAGATAGGATTCCTTATTTATTTAGTTATAATGTATTTATTAGATGAATGCTTAAGGATGTATGTTATATTATACTCATTTTGCCTTAAAATATAGGTCATTTTGAATATTTTAAGAAGTAACAAATTATATTTTTACAATGTTACCCTTATTTACATTAGATACAGTAAATACTTTTACATGTAACTATTGGTTTTGGGATAAATGATACTCCCCCGTTCTATTTATATAGAGAAAATTTCATTTTTGAGCGTTTTATTTATATAGAGAAAATTTTCTAATATAGTAACTTTGGGACTAATGCTAAGGAAAAAAAATTCTAATATGCCTTTGCTTTGATTTATGATTAAATATTGACTTTGGGAATATTTCAAGAAACTAGTAGACATTATTATGGTTGACATTTAATGTTCAAAAATTAACTGAAATATGCATTAAAAATTGTGAGATTCAAACACATTTTGCACACAGATTAATTTTACTAAGTAGTTTGTGCTTAACATTTAAATGTGCACATATAATGAAATTTACTCACAAATGTTAATTTAATCATGTTTTGTTGTTTCTGTTAATGAGATAAGTAGAAAATGTGAAGATTGATGCTCATATTTGCAAAGTTGTTTGCAAACTTCTGTAAGAAAATGTGGACACATGAAAATAGCTACGCGCACTTACAATTTAGTTTTGATAAATAACTTTACATTTTAGTTAGTTCACACGTACAATAGAAATATGTAAACATTTTTATATAACAGCACACTTATAATAAAAATATATGCAATATAAATTAAGATTCAAGGATATTTTTCACATCTTTAGTAATATTTTTCCTTTTATTGGCTTTTCGTGCCTCTTCTGAAATATTAATTAGTGGTGTTATTGTTTCAAATTTCACAAAAGGAGATTGTTCAGTGGATGACAATGAGATCAACTTTAAGGATTAATTGTTGAGTATAGGCACAACTTCTAAAATTGTAAGCAAATTTTAAGGAATTGTATTCAAATTAAAAGGAAGAACTGTGATCATAGCGTTTGTAAATTAAATTTTAGAGTTATAAACTTATCTTCATTTAAATGAATTCAATTTTGAAAATTTTGATTCCAAATTTTAATTTTTATACTTGCAAATTTAGTAAAGCAAAATAAAAAATTCGATATTAAAAATTTTGGCTCCAATTGTTTTTTCAACTTTTACACCAATTTTTTCAATTCAAATTTAATATTAAAATTTTAGTGCACAATTACAATTACATAGCCCACGTTTTTTGTTATTGGAAGTCTAAATAAATGAAATGTATTATTTCAGCAACTAATTTTCTCTTTCATCATTTATCACATTTTATCGAAAATTCAAAACTACTTTAATATCTTTCTAGGGGTAATTTAGGAAGAAATCAACAAAAAAAACTACCTCCTTAATTCTAGAAAATTTTAACTTTCTCCATATAAATAAAATGGATTGAGTAATTAAATTCAAGTTACCTTTAATTTTGTTATACTCTAAGCGAATTAATTGTTTCCTTAATTATTATACAAAAATCTAAACGACTTATATTTGGGACAGAGGGAGTATTCGTTAGATGAATATTTAGGATTGCATGATTAAATCATTCATTTATTATTTACTGGGAACGTAATTAATTAGTTGTAGGATATTATTAAAGGAGAAATAATTAATTAATTGTAAGTTATTTTGGACGGAGTTGTAATTAATGATTGGGATAATTATTATTACGTCCTTGTATAATGCAATAATTTATTAGTCGGTCCTCACTTTTTTTTAAAATACATCAAAACATCTCTATATATCAGTTTTGTTACATTACTTAGTCCATCTATTTGATTTTTAGCAAAAGGAAAAAAAACCGGTTAAAGTGAAAGTATAAGGTAGGTGTATCCAATAGACTTCCCTAAAAGCTTCACTAAAAGGGCATGTTGCCCTGACCTCTTTAGTCTCATGAGAGGCCGTTCTTTTAACTTTTAAAGCACGTTTTCATCTCTAGATAGATGAATAGTAGGCCATGCTTCCTCATATTCCTCCTCAGCTTCCATCGAGTCCTCGTTTTGATACCCATTTTCTGAGGTCTCACTCCTAGTACCCTCCTCAACCATATTCTCATCTGGAGATCCTTTTAGAGTATCTCTAAATGACACTGTTGATTGAACTGGCATAGAGTCCTTCCTCCATCCATGGAATCTGCAAGATCCTTACATTTCTTGCGATTACTGTGACGAATTTGATCATCTTCTTCCAACGTTCATCCAAATGCTTTCTAGAAACAGAGCCATTACCCACTTATTTTGTCACAGTTCATCCAAATTCTCACAAGACTTTTTTTTCTTAATTTTAATTCTCTTCTTGAAACGTGAATTTTATTTTTATTTTTTAGAAATGTATTAAATAAAACAATTATAGATATAGGAATAAATTTGAACTTTGTTTTTTTGAAAACTCAACGGAGAATCTTAGGTCCACTAATATAGACCTATCTGTCGCTTCTTCTTTTTGTTTTTTATTAACTCCGATGCAGCTGAAATAACTGGCGGTTATTAGAACCACAACAAGCATGATCCTCAAGGAGATGCAGACTCATAAGCTACTATTCTGTCACTCTTTCATATCATTGTCTTCGTCTATTCTTCTAATGTTTCCCATCACAGTCTTTGAATTCATCTTCCATGATTTAACTTCAGCTAAATTATCTGTGCTGCATCCAAAAATAAAAAGGTATCAGCTCAGCCACTGCAGGTTCAACAACCCCTTCAAGAAGCCGAAGTGACAACAAAGCAATTTTTTCCCCTCACTTTCTCTTGCTCTGTAAAGAGACCTAGATCTTAATTTTCAAGATTTATGTTTTCTATCTTTTTTTTCCTTCGTTTTTCAGGAGAGTTTTTTTATTACATTTGTTTGTCTAGTTATATTGGAGTTCTTATATTTCTCGTATATGTCTGCTTTGGTCGATCTTGTTCTTCTTCTTGGGACGATAATGGTGGAGGTGGAGCTGACATTTTAATTGCTTGTTATTATTATTTTTTTTTTTGGGTACTTTTTCCTGGAGTTAAGATTTTAGTTTAACATGTTAGTGGATCTCCTTTGAATATAGAGAGGGTTTTGTTTGGTTGCTTGTGAATTGAAGGAAATTTTTCTTTGAGAATTGATGCTAGCTAACGCCAAAAGAGAGGATTTGCTTCATTGATGTGTTGGAATGAAATTTTTTTTCCTTTTTTATAAAAATTAAATTAAAAGCTCCTTTTAAAGGAAAGAATTTGAATTAAGAAAAAAAATCTTAAAGAAGATTTTTAATTTTAATATTTATCTAGAACTGGTGCTCCCTCCATCCTATTTATATAGAGAAAATTTTCTTTTATTATAGGGGAAATTATTATTTCATCCCTAAGTTTTTACCAAATTAATAACTTCGTTCATGTATTTTGGTCAAATTATTCGGACGTCCCTAAGGTTTGGTTCCGTCTAACAATTTAGTCCTTCCGTCCAAAAAGGGCTGATTTTCCGTTAATTTTACATTAAAATGACAAAAAAAAACCCTTAGTTATTTCATCCCCAAGTTTTTATCAAATTAATAACTTCGTTCATGTATTTTGGTCAAATTATTCGGACATCCTTAAGGTTTAGTTCCGTCCAACAATCCAGTCCTTCCGTCCAAAAAGGACTGATTTTCCGTTAATTTTACATTGAAAACACAAAAAAAACCATTATTGTGGGAACCACAAAATACAAACGGTTACATATTCTTTTTTGCTTCTTCCTTGCTAATTAGAAGCCAAGTCCAAATTCAACCAATGCTAAGTGAGGAAGGCTTATCAATTTCAAAGGCAACACAGCCACATAGCTAATAATCAATAGAGTATCGAACTAGAGACTAAAATCCATAAGTGTTTCTAACAAAACTATCATATGTCCAACAATCATCGAGTCATCACAGCTATCTGCCTCTTCCTTCTATTGCAAATTTGGATTCTTGAATCAATGATTTTCTTGTGTGTAAAAAAAAAACTAAAAAAGGGAGAAAAACAAAGAAAACAATTAATAATAGTTGAAAAAAGAGGAATGTCTAGTTATAGTCTTCTTTGGGTTCAACTTCAATGCATTTGTGCTACTGCAATTTCTTGACCCACCAAATGGAAAACGAAAACACAACAGAAAAGATACCATGAAACTACTGGCAATTACATAAATTGCCAAAAGCCATTGCTAAAAAGAACAAATGCAAGAGACATCACTAGAATTAATTGATAAGTAGTTTGTAATTTTCAAAATATTAATAAATACCATAACACTACGCCTTTGATTATTGCAAAACTAGATCTTGATGACAATGCAGATCATATACGGTATCGAGATAACAAGTAACCTGGATCACTTAAACCTGCCTTTTAATAATATTTTATTTTCTTCTTTGTCAAATTCAATATTTTATTTATTATGGACAGAATAGTTGAGTTAGCACCCGCAGTCACCTTTATCTTTGTTTGTATTTTTCTGAATAATTCTAGATTTGTGTTATTATTATCATTATTATATAATATTTTATTATTTAAGCAGTTATACAAAAAAAATGCAGATCCTTTCTGTAAAAGAAATGCGAACGTAATTAAATTGGACTTTTTGAAAAACCATGAAATCGAACGTTAGTAGTAAATAGCCATCAAGTCGAATGAGTCATCGCGAATGGCACATGGGTCTTTTTCAGGTCAATCGATTTGAATTGAATTTACTAATGGTTCAGCTTGGTTTTATGAAAAGCAATTGGTTATGGTTAAAACCAATTCGACTATTCGGCTCAGATGCCAACTTGATTTTAGTTGGGTTTCAGGCCTGAAAAGTTTGGCTTGGTTTGGTTTGAAATGAACCAACCATTTATTTTTCTGTACTGGAGTTTTCTGCAAAATCAGCGTTTCTTATTTTTCTTCTACAATGCTTCTGAAACTCTTGGACTCAGAAAAATAGTTGTTCTTCCTCTTTCTATTTCAAAATAAAATATAACAATGGTTCTTAGAATTTTTTTAAAGAGAAAAAATAAATTACTTGCTAGTTAGTTGATACTTCTGTAAAAGCAAAACACTTGACGGAAATGCCAATGACACCCTCAGATTCACTCCATTAACAGCAGTGATTCATATACTGTTTGCATTTTATTAGATAGAAACTCAACAATTATGTTATGAAATGTATAATATTTTATGAAGGATGAAACAAGTGAAATGATTCCCCAAGACTATTTTTTAGTACCCGTAAAACGTCTAAAAGAGTATGGATCCTTCGTTGATGAGAATCAAATAACAGATAAGTAATTCTAGTTGCAAAAAGAGGAACAAAAACTTTAGAAAGAGAAACAGAGCTTCAGAGGGGATGATAAAGTTAAGGGTATTAAAGTCTTTTCATTATTTTTTTAATGGCAAAAATCAATAAAATGGACATAGGAACTGTATAGTCTTAGGGAGGCAAAACTCAAAAATGATTTATATATTTAATAAAACTGTAGAATTATTTAATTAATTTGGTCAAACCTCGTGAATGAAATAATAATTTTACCTTAGATTAATAATATCACATAGTCAATAAAAGGAGGGACGTGATCCCACTCCTTAAGACCAGACATTGAGTAAGCATGAATTGCTAAAATATGGCAATTCTATTGGTTGATCTTTAAGTAAAAACAACCGAACATGCTACTAGTTCTTTAGAAAATCCTAACAGTCTTTCACAATATTTGCAAGGTAAGACCAATTCTCTTTTCTCCTGTGAAAAGCTTGAACTAATTGTAGAGAATCGATCTCGAAGATGACCTTGCGCTGATATCTAGTCTTGATCCAGCTAAGGGCTTCCTGGAAAGATAAGGCCTAGCAGTTGCGGAGTCTTGTGCACCTTGTAGGCAAGTCTAACACGCATGTTGCTCTTCCTTTCCTCATTTTGGACAATCCAGCCTACTCCTATTGTCATAACACCTTGACACAGAGATGGGTCAATGTTACACTTTAAAAACCCAGTTGGTGGCTTAGACCATTTAACAGAAGTCCCATTTTGTTGTTGGTGTTGTACACTTCACAAGACTTGAGCCTGCTGCCACTTAGAGAGGGTAATAACAATAGAAGCATTAACCTGTTCAAGTGTAGCGTGAAGGCCATTGCATAACTTCTCATTTCTGTTTTTCCATGAGGCCCACAGTATAATGCAGAACAATTGTACATCTGCTAACTACAGTACCATAACAACATTGGAGACCCAGTCTATAGGAGAAGCTTCTCTATGCAAGTCATACATAGTCAAATACAATAGGGAGAGCTTGCTGCGAACATTCCTGCAAAATTTATAGTCCAGAAATGCGTGTAAGAGATGCTCCATGCCAACACCACAAACACAGCACGTACTATCCATTTCCACACCCATGCTAACCAGTAGTGAATTAACATGTAAAGAAGAATTGCAAATATGCCAAATAAAAACCTTGACCTTGTTTGGAATTTTCAAATTCCAAACCTTTTACCTGAATCTTTAAAACTCAATTATAATAAGCATTGGAAAGTTCATAACTAACTTCCTATAAGCATTTTTGGCAGAATAACATCCATTTTTGTCAAGTCTCCATAACCAGCCATCTTCTCTGCACTTAGTGCTTAAGGGAATCTGGAAAATGCACTCCCTGTCTGAAACAATACATGAGACCTTGGGCCTGCTTATTGGGTCAATGTTATTTATTCATTCTGGATATCACAACACTAAAGCCCAACACACTCTAACAAACAATCCAACAACCTTGCTGACTCGGCTGACGTTTTCGTGTTTCATACAATATATAACTAACATAATGTTTAGAACAGATGATTTGATTACAATCAATGTATACAGAAACATTTTCTCTAATCTTCTTCTTCTTCTAATGAAGCTTAATCTCAGTTTCTTCTAAACTTAATCACTGTCTCTACCATTAAGCAACTGGTGCATTATCTCAGCCCGCCAACAACCTTCACCCTCAGCAATAAGGGAACTAATAGTAAAGAATTCACAGGGAGGAGGAAGAGGTTTACTCACCCTCGCATCCATGAGCAATCTATCTAGATGGAGATGGAGTTACCATCACCTACTCTCTTGATTGAGTGTTCTTTTACTAATGGGATTGCTTCCAACAAGCTTCGTGACAACAGTTTTTCACAAGCGTACGAAATGACAATAAGCAATAAAGATTGAGTAGAGTATCGTTCCATGAAAATTGTATAGCAAGTACCAAAATTATATTAACTAAGATGGATGAGACGGTTTGCCATATATAGCTAGAGCTTGAACCCAAAGAGGCATCCAGTATTAATGACGCACGGAAGTAACGTGCCTTATAGATCCAAACCACCAAGGATTCTAGTTGGATAAGGATCCTCTAGACTTGTTTCCCCAATAATGCTATATTAAATTCATGAATACTTCTGAAATTTAGTCCCCCTCCATCACTTTGCTACAACACATTCTCTCCCAACTCTTTCAGTGTATTAAAATTATATTAAAATCTCCATTACAGTCGAACCCATGACCTTTTGATATAAAGTCAAACACTGTAATCCACTGCGATATGCAATCTACTTCCATAAACTTTATAGTAGAGGATACTTTTCTTTTTATAATTTTGGATATATCTTTTCTTCTTGATGATTAATGTTGATAAGGAGTTAGCGGCTTCAATATTTATAAAGGTGAGAATTACAAATTCGATACTGGGGAAGTGCACTTGATAGAAGAGTTAAAAAATTTTATATTTTCATTCCTCTTATATTTTCTTCATTCCCAAACAAGTAAAGAAAATAAAATTAATATTATTTTCCTCCTCAATTTTCTTTCCTCTCTTATTTTCCATCAATCCAAACATATAGTTAAAGTTATGGCCTAATGGGCAACATAAGTTGATAACATCTTACTAATAAGACATTTGCCTTTTGTTCAAGAAAAGAAAAGTGCATCTTTTATTTAAAGTATAATATATGTTTTAAAGCAACCATCTTTTTTAAAATAAAACAAAGAAAATTATTAAACTTATTTGAATTATGAATCTCATCATTTAAGATTAAGGTAAGAATCTTAACTAACAATTTTATCGTTGCTTCGGAAGCTTCTTTTTTGTTTTTCAAATATTTTGTTTTAATTGGAAATATTTTCTACAAAAATATTTAGTTTATGACTTTTTTTTAAAAAAAAAAGAAAAAATATATATATTTTATATTTTTAGTTTATGACAATTAAAACAACTTTTTTTATTTTGGGTCAACAATACTGAATTTTTACAAATCCTAAAGTCATTGTCAAGTTGTACAAATTGATAAAAGATTCCATATATATGGTTATGTTAAATTCCAGGAACAAGGATCTTGACAGCCACATATTATAATTTGCATTATTTGATTACGATAAAAACAAAAAAAAATTAAGGATCTGTTTGGAAGGAAATTTCAAATATGTAGACATGGGTAGTATATAAGTTAAAACTTCATTATTTTCCTCATCTTTACCAAACAAAGGAAAACTCCTTTCTTTCCTTCAAAAAAAAAAAAAATATTCATTGTTTAGAAATGAAAGGAAGAAAAATAACGGAAAAATGTTATTATGGAAATTGCAATTATACTCTTAAGTACTGAAAATTTGAAAATTTAAGGGTATTTGAATAATTTCATAAAAAAAAACTGATTTTGTCTTCGAATTAGGGAAAAGTTTATCTATTCAAAAGGGTAAATTCCCAATGGACTTCCTTACAAATGAAATCATTACACTATAAAGAAAATTGATTAAAACAGACAGCTTTTAGTTTAAAGAAAATTTGATTTTTCTTTAAATAAGTACAATTCTTTGTAGTAATGAATAACTTCTTTATTAATATATTTTTCTTAAGCATGAAATTGATTTATGGGAAGTAGCAATTTATTAAATATAATATAAAAAAAGAAAAATAAATTATATTTTGAGATAAATTAAAAAGAAAAGATGAATTATTTTTTTAGATGAGAGAGAGTAATTTGTTTGAAGAAGTCTATCCAACTTAGAAGGAAATAAAAAAGAAGAAGATTTTTGGTCAACCAAACTATCCCAATACACAATCCTAAGAATAAGTCCCATATAATATCCATATCCACATAAGAAAGAGAAGTCATTTGCTAAACCCACAGCCTGAGTTGTGGACATGTTTCCCCCACCCTATCCCCTTTTTAGCTGTTCCAAGTTCCAACTAATATAATACTATCAATCATCTGTCCAATAATTCCAACACTCCAGTCTTTTTCCACATAATGTACAAAATCAAATCAGCTCACATTGTCATCTTTCTTGACAGCAAAACCCTAAATCAGATCACTTTATTATTAAAAAGAAAAGGAAAGAAAACGAAATGGGTGCAGACTGAAGAAGAAGAAGAAGAAGAGGGGAACCATGACACTAACATAAAAAGTGTTCCAAAACTTGTTCTGGCCATGACAAAAGAGCTTAGCTAAATTGTACAATGAAGCTATGCAAAAAGACTCATAATTCTTTGAAACAAATCATAAATGAAAAAGAAGTAATTGTATGTACACTCCATTAGAATGACAGAAGCAAAATAGACAAGAGAAAAGAAATTATATGCAAGAACATACTAAGAACACTAAATATCATTATTCAAGTTCAAAAATCAATGGAATCCCCTTGAACCTCTAGATTGATAAAGCTCCAGTCTGCTTTTAGCCTCTGGTAGCAATGACTCGACTATTTCATCTTGAGCAACAAAAGATTGCTTAGACGCCCATTCTAACACAGTAAGCACCTCAGCTTGAGCGAGCTCTTGGCTATCTGGGACGTGCAAAGCAATGTAGGATAAGAGAAGCAATGCTGAAAGTTGAACAATTTGTTCACCAAAATAAACAAGTTGAATTAAATGCTTTGCCCCTCCAGCTTCTATAATCGCCTTGGAATGATCAAGGTGAAGATAGTTATCTGTACAGGCAAATTTTGATAAAGCAATTGCAGCCTCTCTTGAAACCTCAGCTTCCCTTTCATCTAGAAGTTTAACCAATGGAGCAATCATTCTTGTCTCTGTAGCTCGAAATGTTCTTGCCAAATTCCCAATAGCCTTAATACAAGGTATTAAAAGATCAGAATCAGCCTTTTCAATTATTCTCAACAATTGATCAATAGCGGCTTTGCAAGCAGGTGAATTAGGCTTAAATGCTGATCTTCTTAAATCAGAATCATTTTCTGCTACAGCTGTTATCTCCATTAAAGCCATAGCTGAATTGAATTGAACATCTTCAGTCCCTTTCTCTAATAACACTGCAAAGCACAAAAGTGCTCTTGATTCAGTTATACTTCGACAAATAGATGAATTTCCTTTGGCAAGTTGCCAAAGTGCTCTAGCTGCCATTGCTTTCATATTCGCCTTCGTTGCAGGGTCTTCAAATTCTCTTCCTTTAAGACTAACCCCAGAAAGAGAAGGACTCTGTTGATGATGATTTAGCTTCATACTGTTATTCCCATTGTCATTATTGTTATTGTTATTACTACCCCCTTGTTTAGGCTTAGAAGCAGCATTCAAAGCCATAGTGTTAGCAACAACAGTATGCAACCGATTAATTTGCGTTTGATTACCCGTTGGATGAGGAATTCGACTTTGATCTTCGTCAGGTGCAGATACCGGCGGTGTCTTTATTACAGCAGCAACAGCATGGATTGAAGTGGCTTTATGGCTAGTAATTGCATATTTGCTATGTTCTTGAACTGTTTCAAATGCAAGATGACCCACTAGTAACCGAATTACATTATGCTGCGCAAAAAGATCTTGGCATTTTGAATAATTCGCAGCCAGTTCTGATACAGCCCAAGCTACTACAGCTTGAACTTTCATCGGACCTTCTTTGAGGATTTTCGCAAACACCGTACAAACACCGGCATGGATCATGTGCTCTACGCTTTCCGGGTCCCGACCCAACAACCCGATTGCTCTCGCAGCGTTTTCTTGACCTTCCATTTTCCCTTCTTTGACCAACTTCAACAAAGGTTGAACTCCTCCTTCTTCGATAATCAACTTCCCGTACCGATCGTTGTCTCTTGCCAGCGATACCAGCGAGGCGGCAGCATCAGATCTATCGTCTAATGATCCAGTATAGAGAATCGCTATCTGTTCCCATATAAGACACAGAATTGGCTCATTAGCAGCAATCGGAGGCAATCCCAAATACTCGTCGTCACGGTCATCGGCAGACGCCGAAACTCGTAAAAGCCAGGACACGTCGCCGATTGAATTTTCCAAATGAGATGACATTTTACGAAACGCCGCGGCTGGAATAATAGTGAAAACGCGTTTCATGAGACCATTGGCACGGCATTTTTGAACAAGAGCTAGAGCTTTATCAAGGACTTGCTCTGTATCGTCAATGATTCGGCGAGTAGGTCGCTCATATAAATCAGAGCTAGCTCTAGCTGCTTGCCGGAGTAGAGCGGCGAGTTTTTCTGTCTTGGATTTGAGTTCTGCACACTCTTGTTTAAAGGAGCTGGCTTCATCTGCTGTTTTGATAACTTGGTCTGCTAATTGAATAGGCTTTGCCAAGATTTGCTTCACTAAGTCCGCCATGGATTTAACCACACGGCGGACGAATGGAGAAAACACACAACAGAAATCTTGGAAAAAGGATGGGTTTTGGACAAAAAGATCAGATCAAGATCAACAGAGAGAGAAAAATTCTATAACAAATCAATTAAAAAAGAAAAAAAAGAGATGTTAGTGGCTTGATTGATGGCAGGTAAAAGAAAGAAAGGTGGGTGAGAGATGAGCTGGAGATTCTTGGATTGTTTTTAAGGGATTATAATTTCTTTTTCTTCTTTTTTTTCCGATCTTCTGTAAAATGGAAAGAAGAGTCTGCTCTTCCTCTTTGTAACGGTGGACGGACGGGGTTTACAAGGTCGAACGCGGTTTTAAAAAATTTCTCCTTTTTTTTTTCTTTAATGTGAGAAAACCTAAACTTGATTTTGAGTGCCGTTTAGACCATTTTGAGTGGTTGGGTTGGGTTGGGTTGGGTTGGGCTTTTTTTATTTGCACTTGACACCAAAAGAAAAACAAAAATTCATTTTTTGAACAGGTATTTTGCTGTCAGTTTCTTTTGCCCTCCTATCCTAACCGCCGGTCAGTCTTACAAAGTTTACCAAGTCCACACATTCAAACAGTTTTTACACAATTTCTCAGTCAATTTAAAATTAATTTTTTAATAATTTTAAAATTAATTTTATATTATTAATGCGTTTTGTAACGTACCTTTTTTTTATTATCTCATATACTTTCAAGATTCTTATAACATTTGATTTTATTTTTGAAAAGGAAATTTTGTAATTTGAATAAATTTTGGTGAGATTTTTAGTTGTAAATCAAAGATTATCCACTTTTCTATTTCAACTATCAATACTCTTAAATTTTATTTTTTTCAATAATGACCGATAAGAGTTTCGTTAAGAGAACATTTAACTCAGTTGATTCGTGTATATAATTAATAGTTGATTTGTATTTTTAAACTAATAGGTATTTAGTAAAGATTTTGAATAACGGTGTGTAAATAAAAGTAAAGGCCACCAATAGCCAAGATGGAACTAAGGTATTTGGCTTAATAGCCAACTTGCCATTGCTTAGCCCACTAACTGAAGATTGATCAGCCAAACATTGCTAAGACTAATAGGCTAATTTTTGTCAAATCCCAATCGACAGATTCAGATTGACACACTCTCGTCATTTCTAAATAAAGGATCCCTATTGCTTCTAGGGGCAAGTGTAGAACAGTTCTTTCCTCAATAGCCCCAATTGGAACCTCCTGTCATTGGCTAGCATCTTGTAGGACTAAGGGTTGACTTCCGAAGAATCTGAAAGTTCTTATGGCGAAGAGGAAATTTCCAACTTCTTCAAGGTAACTGTCTTTCTTCCTATTTTTTTGGTTTGTCTCACCTTCTTGATCTTTAGTTGATAGGCTGTTATCATTTGCATAGACCATCCCTTTACCAACCATATAAGTGCTAATTGGCTCAGGGCTACAGTGTTTACTTGATCCAAAGGAACACTAACATCACAATTCGGCTGATGCTCAACTATATGAACAATGATGATTCAAATTAGTAGATTGTTTGTTGGTCTGAGAAGTAATATTACACTAAGGATTCATTGACCAATTATGTTGGTTGCTCACGAGATGGGATGGATTTGCAAGACCAAGCCGCTTTGGTGTATCCATTCTTCAATAGAACTCCCGATCCAGCAATGGTATCTTGTAACTCAATGATATCATTTTGTATGTTCATTTGGACTGTCAATTTTTCTTCAATTTTCTGCTGAAAGGGTTGCTCCAATAGTTCAGCAGAAATTGACTTATAAGTTGACTTTCTCATTTCAAGAAGTGATCTATTAGTTGGATTCATCGAAATGTCTGATGCTTAAGCATGAAATCATTAGCTGCAAACACATTATCTTCTTCTGTGACCGTTTCATCAATAAATGTAAAATCCAAAATGGTCCCATGGAGGATGCCAGAAAAGTTGTCTGGTCTAAAAGTAATCAGATCAGGCTCATTGGTTCTTGCTTCTATCAGGCTGCAAAGGTGTGAAGCCAGAAGTGCATGGGTTAACAAGACGTAAGTTGTTATTCTAAAAATAAGGAGAAATAAAGAGATAGAGGGAAAGAATTAGGTGAAAAGATCGATAGAAATAAGGAGAGAGAGGAAGAGACAGAGATAGAATAAATATCTTTGCAGTCAGAGGTTTATACCTTAAATTTTGTCATTCACAACGGTATTCATATAAGTTGAAGAAGGAATATGCTCCAAATAAAATATATATTCTAAAATATTCAACGTCCCATATCATATTTTATTTTTTGTACAATAAATACATTATTGAGGTTTTAAGTCCAAGTGCTTCTTTGCTTATTTAAAGCTTTGCCACATCGACCTTATAGTTGAGTTTGCCCGTGGAGCTTTTTCTATGCTGGCATCAACATTTATTAATCTTAACATAGTTGACGTTAAAAAATTTAAGATTGATGTAACGAAACTTTAGAATGCAAAAAACATAAAGATAAATATTAAGTTTATGGACATTGCTATGATATTGATCAATGAGAAAACTTTATAAGTTCAAGAGCTAATTTCTATATTACGCTAAAAAAATTGGATATCTAATAAACTTAAGAGGACCATCGCCTCCTTTGGCCTTAAGCTGTCACCGTCCTTAACAGTAAGCAAGTTCAATTCCTTGCTGCTATTGATTGAAGAAAATTGTGTATGCTTTATTAATTTCTTGAAGATGTTATTATGGGCATTTAGCACGAGTATGAAGTACATTTCTAAGCTTCAAGGTCAAGATTAGTCAATCCTCTTGATTATGATTTGATGTTTGACACATAAAAACTCCATCACATTTTAAATGAATTAAATAATTGACAATAAAAGTTGAAAAATTACAATAAAAAAATAATTATATTGTTTTTCATTTCTAATGGTAAGCTCCACCTTTAAAGGGATATTTTAATTTATAAAATTCTGTGTTGTTTTATAAAGTTACATAATTTCAAATATATTAATAAATTATTGAGTAACTTGAATTATTAATAAATTTGAAACCTTTAATAGGTTCAAATTTTTAATAAATATAGTAATTTTATAAATTTAAATATTTGATGGGTAATCCCTTCTTTTACACGAACTCATGACATTTCACTTTTGGTATAAGTGAGAAAACCTTCTAAATCACAAATTGATGGGCAAAAATAGAATATCAAAAGGCATAATTATTGAGTGATATAAATAGCCAAACACAAAATGTAAAACCATCACGTGCCCTTGAACCCTATTCTGTACGCGCAAAAAGGCAAAATAAAGGAAGATTATGGAGAAAAAAAAAACAGTAAACGAACTAACATGCTTATCACATTTTTTCTTTAGGAAGCACACTATAGATTCATGTGGTAAATAGTGAAAAAGAAAGATTCAGAGTGAAAGTAATATAATAATACATGCAGATTCCTTTTCTTTCTTTTTCTTTACAACTCCACTTTCCTATAAAGAGACAAAATCTCACTTAAAGATTCAAGAACCATTCTTGATCTGAAGTAATTCCCTCAAATACATACCAAGCCATGTGTTGTTTTTCGTAAATGTACTTATTTTGTTTGCTTGGAATTAGAGGATTAGGAGGTTACGTCTTTCCTCGAAGCACCCTATATGTTGAAATTGTCACAATTTGCTAATTAAGAGCATCTTCTTTCAGGGAACAGAGATTTATCCATATGAGCTCGTAATGCACCTTCAGTATGTTTAAAGATGAAGCTAGTGACCCATCACCACAAATAATGTTACATAATCTATTAATGTATCACGTTTTTATTGGAAACTTACTACACTATAAGTGTGTATTAATTATTTTTTTATATAACCAGGAGGTTTGATCTCTTTAAGCCGTCGAGCATATAAGTATTTTGCTCTCTCAGTAAATTGCATTTTCTGATGATCGAATTTGTGTTCTTTTTATTATGGGTATTGAAATCACTAACTACTTCAACCAACACCTTGTTGATAATATATATTAATTGTTAGTGTGTCCTGTTTTGTTGGCTAACTAACTCGCATCCTTATTTGTAAAATTTGTGAGCATTTAAATGCTCTAATACCACTTGTTAGAAAATAGAAATTGTGGTACCAATGTCGTATAAAGAACAAAGGAACTAATTTGCTGGATCAAAGTGTCATCTTATCATATCTTTGTCTTCTTTATAATTTCCGTAGAGACGGTATACAGTTAAATAAACTATATAACAAGTTTGCTTACAAGACAAAGCTATCACAAGAATATGATTCTGCGATGCAGTTTAATGTCTAGAAGTAGAAGGAAGACATTGTTAGGACCCATCAGAGATAGAAAGGCGAGAGCTGCTGGTTCCAGGAAGCTACGTACATCTTTAACTACTCAAAGAATTGGTTTTTTTTAATAAGACATTAAGACAGAAAATATTAATTGAGAAAGTTACATAGAAATCACCTTTATGTATGAAGCCAAAATTTTGGTATGTGATCCATAACATTCATATATATATAAAAATAAAACGTGATTTCCTATTTCAGTTTGTAATAAGACAGGAACAACAATCGCAAAACTCACGTCATTGTCACATATGTATATACATATATAGATTTAAGGTTTTGTTGCTTATGAAGTGATGAGGTAAAATAAGAAGATAAAACAATAAATGGTCCATTCTAATTATGAGGGGCTTGCGTTGGGACTTTCTTGGCTCACGAGATATGCCATACCTCAACTGCATGTGCTTCCATTATTTGGTTTTCTGTTTCTTCTATTGTTGCCTTGAAAACCTTTCTTCCTAGGGTTTTGTTGCCTTGCAATTTTAGAAAACTAAAAGAATTCCCAATTTTCAAATCCACCACGACACACAAATTCCATCGGTCATGATGATAAGTCTTACGTTTAGAAATATAGAAAACAATTAAAGTATCAAAAGAAAATATTTCATACTACACTACTCTTATACTATGAAAGTGTAATTTATAGGCTCAACCACTAAAGAAGAATGGAATAGATACTAACGAGATTAATATGAAAGAGTTCCCCTGACAAGGAATAGATATAACTTTCCAAGTTGGACATTACGTGAAAGAGAGAGTGATGCATAAATCCGTGAAATAGGACCCACTTGTGTGTTATTATCGATAGAATTGCAAGCAAAACAAGACATTCCTTGAAACCTCCACTTCGTGTATAAAAATTTGAAAATGTTTTGTTTTTTTTCCAATGGGTAAGAGAACGAAAATTTACAATCGGAGGCTGGGGCATCATACCCCACTTACGTTGTACCTTAACCAAGAAATGATGAGCGTGGGTATCGAGATGAGTCTCACGAGCTAGACAAAAGGTTTCTGACTCGCATAATTGGAGGACGAAGGCCAATTACAATCGCAGAGTTCCAAGTAAAAGAGCTGGTTGCATTGGCCTTCGGAGATTTAGACAAGAATCAATTGTTGTTTATGTACTTTATGACGACGTTATGAATATTCAAAACATGTTTGCAATTGTTTTTGACTATTTAATGGAGAAAACATATTTGCAAAACCTTTATAGCTAAGAATCAATTTTATCCGACTAATGTTATTATTATTATTGCCTTTTGTAATTGGAACTATGCGCTTAAGCAATGTACGAACATTAATTTGAATTTATGAAATTATATTGACATATTGAAATACTTTTTTATTATGATATTTAATGCATTTGATTTTCTTATGAATTTCTATATATTCATGTGAAATATAATGACCTAACATATTAGAAGAAGACTTCAGGTTTTTGCATTTTCATCCTATTTTATCCCCAATTAATTTTTTTGTACCAACAACACCCTTAATTGCAATTAAGGATAAAATCATAAATAAAAAAAAGTACTTCCATCATTTTCAAATCGTGTGACTTTATAAAATTTTTAAAAAATAAAAATTAATTCTTTCCAATGTTGTTGCAACCACTGAAAAATATTTTTCAAGTGATTTTTTATGTAATATCAATGCTGAAAAATAATGTATTTTCCTAGAAAATGTTTATTTTCCAAAATAAATGGAGCTTAAAGATGACAAATATTAGTCATCTTAAAGATGCGATTTGAGTAAATTCTTAATTTGGGATGATGTTAATTGAATTAGGTTCGGTTGGAGTTAGGCCAATCAATCTAAATTTATTTGGTTTTGTAGATTGGATATTTTAGCAATTTGGATTCTTAATTTAAAAACAAAAAATTAAATTAAATTATAAATTGTTTTTGAAGTAAATTAAATTATAAATTATAAAATAAATTGAATTTTTTTTATGAATTCATATGAGTTTATCGGACAGATCTAATGTACATATGGGCCTTCATCTTCGTCATACAATTGTAAAATCTTGTGGGCTGGAGCCAATACAACTTAGGAGGCCTGCCTCAAATGGTCCAATTGAGATGCTTAACGTTTGTTGTCTGTTTTATTTTTTGTCTTTCAATTATGGAGGAAGATTTTTTTTTTTTTTTTTTTTTTTTTTTTCTTAAATCACGAGTGTTTAAACCCAATTATTAGACATTGCCTAATCTAGTTCGGATCTTAGTTACAGTTAAGACTCTTCGTTCCTCTCTGTTGGTGCATTTAGTGGAATCAAATCCGAGAATCGCAATGGAATACAACAAAAAGGAAAAAGAATACAACAAGTTTATATTTTAATGTAGTAGAATCACTTAGAATTTTATTATAAAATTATAAAAAAATTACCAAAATAGTTAAACGCTATCAAAATAATTAATTTTCCAAACATATTCTTAATAATATATTTTTAATATTTTCTCCACAATGAAATTAAACCCTAATTGATAAGGAAATATAATTCTTCGTTTAATTCACTAAATTAGTGAAACTCATAATCGAGAGAATTTGAATTCAAAACTTTTTAGTCTTTATGTAAGTAAAAAATCGACCTGATAACACTTTATTTTCATTTTAACAAATAATGTTAACAGTAAACAATTGTCAAATATTATTACTTCGTTGTTGTGTTTTAAAAAATATATCAATTTATCTGTGTGTTTGGCTTATACTATACTTTTAGATCTTTTTGTTCGATTTTTGTATTTTTTTTCATTAAGTCAATAAGAAAATACAAAGATTAAATAAGTGATATTAAAATTTTATATAAAAAAATTATAGTATGATTATTGTAGCTTGAATAACAAAATTAGTTTGTCTCCGTATTTTTTAAAATATCCCAAAGCTGAAAAGAGATAAAAAAAAAAGAAAATTTTTATTATTTTATAAGGAATTCAGCGAAAAAGATACAAAAATTAAATAAAACATTTTATAATATGATGAAAGTGAACTGCAGAGAGATTTTAATATATAATATTACGCACTGATACTATAAAAATAATTTTCCATGTCAAACCCGAATTCATATAGAGTCAAAATTTGTTGTCTCAAAATCTAATTGATATATTAAAATAGTGTGTTTAATAATATAATTCAGCATTTAAAATTAAAATTTTTAGGATTTATCAGCTTTAAATTATTTAATCATCTTTATCTATATGTCACTTAAAGTGTCAATGATTGTAAGAAAATTAATATTTACCGACAAAAGGTTTTTATTGGTATTTAACAATAAATTAACGATAAAATATCATAAAATTACTGGCAAAATAAATTTATTGGTACAAATCATGCTATGGATATGTGCATATTTGAAAATTTGCCATCAAATTATCAAAAAAATATTGATGTATTTTTAAAAAATTTTAAAATTTTAGATTAAAAAAGGTGAAAAATAATGAAATTTAGAGAGAAATTATCAATAAATTAGCTAAAACTTACTGATAAAATATTTTTATCGCTAATTTATTGGTATTAAGTGATATGATAAGGAAAAAATTTGAAAAAATTAAAATTTTATGCGGGATAAGTTTTACTATCAAAATCTAGGACAAAGATTTTATCGCTAAATGTTGAAATTTTATTTTTAAATACCAATTTCCTTCTTTTTCCCATTACTACTTCTTCCTTCTTCCACTATTCTTTTTTTTCCCCTTTTCTTTCTTTCATTCATTCATTCTTTCTTTCTTCTTATATTGAAAATTTACCGTCATATTAACAATAAATTAGCGATACAATATCAATAAAATACTAAACAATTAGTGACAAATTTTTAAAAAAAATTAAAATTTTAGGTGGAAAAATAGGCAGTAAATGATGAAATTTAGCAACAAATTGCTAATAAATATTTTTATAACTAATTTTTTTGGTATTGGCGGCAAAATTTGAAGAAAATTAGAAGTTTACGGGGGGGGGATAAATTTTACCACCAAAAGTTAGCAACAAAAATTTTCTCCCTAAATGCCGAAATTTTGTTTTTAAATATCAATTCTTTCTTTTTCTCTCGTTCCTTCTTCTGCTATACTTTTTTTACTCCCTTTCATTCATTCATTAATCCTTTCTTTCTTTCTTCATTCTTCTTATATTTTGTCTTTTCTTTTCTTTCTTTTCTTCTCTTTTCACTTCCTTGTACTTTTTTAATTAGTTTTTCTTTATTTATTTATTTTTTAATATCGTAACAGTATTCAACTCTTAAGACTGACTTGCGGATAAGCGTAATTTTTGTTCTTCCTCTTCGAAAATTTTTCTTTATTTAATTTATCTATTAAAGTTTAATTAATATACTTAGTTTATTAATTTAAAAATCAATAATAAAAACAGTGACAACTTACCAATAAATATTGATAAAATCAATTTAGTTTATTAAAATATGCATTACAGTTAATGGCAAAATAATGAACAAATTATGAATAAAAATTATATTTTTAAATTTTCATAATTAATTTAACAATAAAATACCAATAAAATTAACAATAAAATACCAACAAAATGGCAATAAATAATTTTACAGATAATTTTTTTTTTTGCGATTTTAACAATAATATTAAAGTAGCAATAAAAAAAAAAGAAATTAGCATTTTTTATGGTAATTCTTTTTTTTCATGTACTGAATTAAATTTATATTTACTTAAGTGATAAGGCAAAAATTTACGCTAGATAAAGTCCATGAATATAATTTTTGAAATAATTTTGTTTTTACTTAAATTATTTAACACTTAAACTAAACGGTAGTTAATTTTCAATTCAACCTGATTTTTTCTTAATTAAGAAACCTAACTTGTAAATTATTACTATTAAACTTCTCAGAAATTCGGGAGAGAATAATTGTGATTAGCCCGACTTTGGGGTGAAATTTGGGCATATATATTGGAGTCCAAACAGTTCGAATTGAATTAGGATTTTGAGTCATATTTGGATTCCTATTTAGGGTTATATTATCATAAAATATATTATATGTTAACAGTAGTCTCCCTTAGTTATTTGGTCATTTATGTTCAAATGAATTTAATTATTTATTATTTATTTTTTTAATGCTTATTATTAGTTTTGTGGAGCTCGAGGTTTCGATTTCTTATGAGAGGTTGCTTCATTAAATGGTGCGTCTCTTCGTTTGCCTCGCCTGGGCTGTATAAAGTTTATTTTCTTTTCATTTGTTACTTTTACTATTGTTTTGCCTTCAGAGCATCTCTCTCTAAAACTTTCCTTTTTATTCTCTCTCTATAAGATCAACTCATCTCAGTAAGGATTTTGGCTCTTCTCTTCATTTTGTTTTGTATTTCGTGTCTTATCTGTTGTTTGATTGAAGTCATGAGTTCGTCTAGTAATGAAAGTGTCCAAGTGGTGTCTAATGTTTCAAGGGCGAGCCCTCTGGGTGTCCCATGGGCAAGCCTCAGGAGGAGAAAGCTGATTTGAGTCAAGAGGGGGTTCGGAGGAGAAGGGAAAATATTAGGGTGGCAGATATACCTTCGAATATAGATGAGGGCGAATTGCTATATATTTATTACTCATACAACATCCCTTTCAAGTATAAGTTGATTCACCCTTCGAAAGAGATGCGAATTAACTCTCCTGTGGATAGTGACTTTATTATGTTGTATGAGGAGGATCTTCGCTCAGCAGTTCGCCTGCCTTTATCCGAGGCCTTAATTTCTTTCTTTAATGATGAAGGCCCAAGATGAGCAGCACAAGGCTGAGCTAGTTTCCTTTGATTAGGATTTAGAGAAGTTACGTGAGGAGAACTGGTGCCTGCTGAACTCGAGCAAGGGGCTAGAGTTTGAACTTGAAGAGGCCAGGTGAAGGGAAGAGTCCTAAGATGATGAGTTGGCTCGAGCCTGCTTAAGTCTGCGAATGAACATTTTAGCTGGGCTAAGGGCGAGGCAGCCGGATGTGGATTGGGGATGCGTAAACGAGATTTATCCAGAAGATGCTGAAGAGGATGAGGAAGAGAGGCAGCCCTCTTCAGGAGCTAGTTCGCCTGCTCCATCTAAGCATGGCGCTTAGTAAAGTTTAGTGTAGGAAAGGTTTTTGTATAGAGTTTGGTAGGTGTAGTGTAGGATCTTCTTTGTAAAGAATTTTTTGACTTAATGAAAAATTACTTATTGCTTTTTCAATTCCTTGTGCATATTTTGGTATTTTTCTGAACACATCGTACTTAGTCATTTGAGCGAACACAAAAGCTACTTAGCTAGTTCTATTTGGCGAATAGGTTGGGCGAATTTGTTTGGCGAATGTGTTTTGGCGAACTTTGTTTTATGAACGTGTTAGGGCGAACATGTTTTTCGGTGAGCTCATTTATTTGGCAAGTATATTTTCTTACTTAATCATATAAGAGCCAGTTAGCACTTGCATAGCGAACATGTTTGGCAAGCATGTTTATGATGCTTAACTAGTGTTCTTTGCCTCTATGTGCCGATATTTTGTCATGTAATTACAGCGTGGATCCTTTGGGTCATTAGTGAACTATTTTTAAATTGGAGAATGTCTAAGTCTTGTCTACCTTTTTGTTGATAAGCTTACTCATTTAGAGCGAAGCTGAGCTGTTGAGGCATCTGGCGAACTATTTTCTTTGATGGAGAACTAGGGCCATTTAGGCCTTTGGAGATATGTCTGAGCGGATGGACAGACTATAGGCCACTTAGGCCTTTGGAGATATGTCCGAGCGGATGGACTGACTATGGGTCATTTAGGCCTTTAGAGAAATGTCTGAGCGGATGGACTGATTATGGGCTGCTTAGGCTGTTGGAGATATGTCCAAGCTGATGGACTGACTATGGGCCGCTTAGGCCTTTGGAGAGTTTGTAGCTATATTCGAATGTTAAATGGAGAACCAGAAGAAGATTTTTAGTAAGATCCTTTAGGAAAAACTTGATGCATTGTGTCCTTCATAATATTTTAAGGATCGGTGCATCAAGTGAAAAAATCTGAGGTCTTATCTTATTTTTATTATGCATAGTAAAGAAGAATTTGTTACATAGTACAGAGTAGATGAGCATTTAGTATGCTCGCTTAAGGTTGT